>JAQZBX010084569.1:0-13242 GCA_029593785.1 Cabassous unicinctus | reverse complement strand
TGGTTATACTGGCAATGTAGAGCAGCAGTAGGCGAGATTCCTGATTCCTGAGAAGACACTCCTATGGGAAGTTTACTGGTAGGCTAGAGACTATGCCCATTACTAAAAAGCTGCTTTGAGCTTTTTAGTTGACTGATCTGATGTCCCAGAGTCCAAGTCTGATTAAAACATTCACCATTCCAAATAATTTGGAACTTATGTTCTGGTCTCGATGTCTTGTGAATTTAATCCAGAGCCTTATGGATGGGTGTTTCCATGGCTGACATAGGTCTTGGGAGATGCCTGAAACCCCAAAGTTCAGACCACTGTACCCAAGATGGGTTGGAGCAGTTATCCAAACTGAAGCACCTGAGAAAAGTCTCAGAGGACATTTGGCTGCCGTCTGAATGGAAGGGCCCCAGGAATGGGGTCTGTTCAGAGTTTCCTGCTCTGTTTCTCAGTACTCTTGCATTCCAGAGTCTGAGAATGACTGCACTGTTACCCACACAGAAGCTCCTGACCTAAATCTCAGGGAACATTTGGCTGCTCTGTGAATCAAAGTGCCTGAATCAAAGTTCCCAAGGCCTCTTAGGTCTTGGGGGACATTCACAGTTACTTCTCTTGTTCTTGCCAATCTGAGAATCACAGAGACCCTCCTGCTGGGCATTTCCAAGTTCTTTTTGGACTTGGGAGATAGACTGAATATATTTTGGGGTTGAATAGATTACAAACTGAAGCTATCAAGCCAAATATTGCTTCTTCTTGGAGAAGGGGCAAAAAGCTTCTTCTACCTATTCTTACATAAGTATTAAAAGCAGCCATAGGACCTGGGAGCTTCTCAGTTATGCCTGCCATCAAGAGGCCATTAAATGATTAGAGATCAATTGTTTCAGCTAAGGGGGCTTGGGGACCTGAGGCAATAACTTCCTCACTAACAAATGCATTTTCAGTTTTCCAGTTTTTAAGACATTTAAGCATTTTAACACAAACCTGTAATCAGAAATTCAATAGTAAGCAGTAAGAAGGTAAAACATGGATAAAGTTATTTATGAAAAGAGCCCGGGACTGTGTCCCCCAGCCCCTGGGTAAGGGAACTCCCACAGCATCAATATTTGGTCATGCCTGCTGCCTTCCAACTCCATGCTAGACCAGGTAGGGTGTGGTCAATAGGAAGGCAGGCTTGCAAAAGCGTGGACCCATGGGGTACTTGGTCTCCTGCTCTGAGTCATTGCCATCATTGCCACCAAGGAGAGAGGGTGGAAGATGGCAATGGAAGCCAAGCCTGAAGAAGAGTTGCTGACAGCTAAAAGGGCTTGAAAAAGCAGGTTAGCAGTGTTCAGAGATTGGCCAGGGGAACTCTGTGTTGGCAGGACCCTACTTTGAGCCCTGCCCTGTGCCCCTGACCTCTTGGCTAGAGTAAGGTCTCACAAACCAAGGTTCACCAGGCACAGTTGCAGAGAATTCCCACACCCTGGCCTCTTGCCCTCAAGGATTACATCCTATGGGGGCTTGTAGGAGAACTTGTTTAAAATGGATAACCAAAAGAAGGCATTAAACAGGTTGTAGGCCATAGTTTCACTCACCAATAACCTCCTGGGTGGCAGCACCAAATATGTAATGATTTTGTCTAAGTTCTTGACTGCTTCAAAAAATGAATTTCAAGAGCACATCACATTGATTAGGACAGTAATTTATTAAAGTAGGGAGGGAAGTGACATGGGAGAAAATAATAGCTCATAGGTCAAGGTAGAGAGAAGTGGCTGAAGAATGATAAAGAGGACTGATTTACAGACTACAATTTCCCATTATAGTTTATAAATGCTCAGGTTTTACTTGTCTGTGTATACATGTGGGGGACAAGGCGAGAGCAGACTGCAGAACGCAAGAGACAGAGAGATTCAGACTTTGCATTTGCTTTTTAAGCCATTAATGATTTCACCCCCCTGTTAATGGCATGGGAGGACTTTCAGCTATTTGCTGTTTTGATTGATTACATCACCTATCTATCCACTGGGAGGGTCCAATGCTAATGTCCTTGGAGAATATCTGGGGCTTCTCCTGGCTTCTGGCAGAAGAATGGCAGAATCTCTCAAGAGTCTTCCAGCAGCCATCTTGGGGACATTGATATCCACATGGACTTCTTGCCAGGTTCCAGATCCATCTATTGGTTGTCTATCTAGCCTGTTTCACATAGGCAGTGCCTAATAAAATAAAACAGGGCAATATGACAAGCCCTCAATTTTATTGCAAGTAACTGTGAATCTTATTTTTAAAAAATTGAAACTTATTGGTTGCCATTGGTTATGTGTAGAAGGAGTGAGAAGAATGGAATAGATGGAACACAGGGCATTTTTAGAGCATTGGAATTGTTCTGCATGATTTTGCAATAATATATACAGGCCATTTTAAATTTCATCAAAAGCTATTAAAGTGTATGGTCCAAAATGCAATCCATAATGTCAACCATTGACCATGCTTATTAACAATGCTTCAATATTTGTACATTAGTTGTAACAAATATGCCACCAACATATAAAATGTTATTAATTGAGGTAAGTTGAAAAGGGGGAAGGTGTGGTTATATGGGAATCCAGCATACTTTCTATTTGGTTTTTTTGTATCCTAATGCTTCTTTGAAGAAAAAATGAAAAAGAAAAACAAAAAAACAAATAAACAAAGACACTGGGGATATGTAGGAAAGAAAATGTCATTGTATATACAAGAAAAGAGATTTTACAGTGATGAAAGACAGAATGTATATTTTTTATATTATTGCAATTTTTAATTTTATTTTTGTATTTTATTAGTTCTTTATAAAACTATTATTATTATTTCTTTTTCTTATTAAATTTAAGCGGTTATATTGTTGGCTTCATTTTTGGAGAGGTTTTAGATTTCAGAAGGATCACAACTGTGGCAGGGGATGATCACTGATGAGGGGTGTCAGTATTGGGGGATGTATTGGGAGGGGCATGACTCTCAGGCATAAGAGTATTTTCAATTTTTCTTTGGGCATTGAAGGTGAAGTTCCACACAATAACCAAAAGAAGATTGAATTCCCATACTGGGAGTACTGGTATATTCTCAAATAGGATGACAAGTATCCCCTGAGTACAAGGGCAAATCCTAGGGAAGGAAGACAGACTATTGCATCGGGCCTTTGATATTGATAATTGTACTCATGAACTTATTCTTGTGTAATTGAAATTTAGCTTAGTATTTTATATTGCCTGAGAATTACCTCCTGAAAGCCTCCTTTTTACACAAATGTGGCCTTATTGTAAGCCAAACTCACCATATGAATACACTACCCTCTCCCCCACCCCCCACCGCAGTGAGGGCATCACATCAAGGAATGAGCCTTCCTGGCACTGAGGGATTATTACTAAATGCCACCTAGCAAAGCATCTGGAAAAGACTGTAGACAAAAAGGGGGAAGTATTAAATATTAAATATTAATGAGTTTTACAGCTAAGAGATTTCAAAGTAAGTCGGAAGTTCATTCCAGAGTTTAGGCTTATGCACATCTCAACAGTGTCTCAATGACTGTCATAGTAAATATTTCCTCAATCTGTAGGTCTCTTGGTGGCTTTAGAGACATCCATACAATATGTAGGGCAGAATGTTCAGGAATTTGGCACCCTGTCAGTGGGCTTTTCTTTGAAATTAATGTCCCCTGCCAGTGTAACAAACAATGTTAAATTCATTTATAGTTTCCCTACACATGGCTCTTTTGTTCCTTTTATTTGAACCTATATTTAGCATTATATTTGTAAAGTATTCGTCACAGAGAAGTAAATCTTTGATCTGTTTATATGCCAGTTGAGCCTCAAATCTCAGCAAAGGTACAATGCATGCTCTCTATTTCATTGAAATCACCCAGGACACCTAACAATGAGATAATGATGGACAACACCCATCCCAAGGTACAGAGTGTCTACAACTACAAGCAATATAGTTCAACCCATCTGCCTCATGGGATCTAAGCCCCCTCTCAATTAGAAAGATAGTGGGCATCACCATCCCCATATCCTCAAGATAGCTGAATGAATAATGGACTAAAGTAGATTTATTATTTTTCTATTATAGGCTTATCATTATTCTAGCAATGGAAGAATTTTTATCATTGATATATAGGTGCTGGCTACCCACGGTTCTGAGGGAGAGGCAAGAATAGTTGTAATATGACCGTATTTTTGGAAAATTTGTATTGTCATGCATGGCATTGCAATGATGGATACAGCACAGATATATTTTGTCATAACCTACAAATTTTTGCAGGATAGAGTGCAAATTGTAATGTAAACTATAGTCCATGGTTAGTAGCAATGCTACAATATGTGTTCATCAATTGTAACAAATGTGCCACAATAATGAAGGATGTTGTTAATGTGGGACAATGTGGGTGGGTGTGGGTGTGGGTGTAGGGCACAATGGAATCCCCTATAGTTTTATGTAACATTTATGTTATCTAAAACTTCTTTAAAAAAAAACAAAACTTAAAAATGTTAATATGCAAAAAAAGAGTAGTGCTTCTATTCACTAGTAATGAGTAATCTGAGAAGGAATTCAGGAGAAAAATTCCATTTACAATAGTGACAAAAAGTCAAATATTTAGTAATAAACTTAACAAAGGATGTAAAGAACTGTATTCAGAATCCTATAAACATTACTAAAAGAAATCAAAGAAGTCTTAAATACATGGAAGTAAAATTCATTTATAGCTTTAACAGAATCCCAAACAAAATTCCTACTTTGCAGATATGGAAAAGACAAATATCAAATTTATTTGGAAAGTAAAGGAGCCCCAAATAACCAAAACAAATCTTGAGAAGCAAGAACAAATTTTGAGGACTCTAACTGCAGTCTATAAAACATATTAGAAAGCTACAGTGATAAAACAGCATGGCACTGACAAAAAGATAGATATATTCACCAATGGAATCAAATTGAGTGTTGAGAAATAGATCCTTATATCTAATGTCAATTGATTTTTGACAAGGCTTCCAAGTCCACTCAATTTTCACAGAAATGACTCTTCAACAAATGATGCTGGAAAACCTGGATATACATATTCAAAAGAAATAAAAGGACATCAATCTCACACCTCAGAAAAAACTTAACTCAAAATGGATCAAAGACCTACATATAAAAGCTGGAACCATAAAACCCCCAGAAGAAATTGTAAGGAAGGATCTTTAAGATATTATGGAAGGTGATGTTTTCTTAGTCCTACAACCAAAGACAAGCAGGTAAAGAAAAACAAAGGTAAATGCAAAATCTTAAAATCTTAAAAAAACCAAAATTTGTTCTTCAAAGCACTGTGTAAAGGGTGAAAAAGATTCCTAATCAATAGGAGAAAATATTTGGAACCAATGTATCCAATAACGGTTTTATATGCATCCATATAAGTAGATCATATAACTCAATGGTAACAAGGAAAACAACCAAACTGACTTATTGACCAAAGACTTGAGACATTTTTCCAAAGGAAAAATACAAATGACTGAAAAGCACATGAAAAGATGTTCAACATCATTAGCTATTAGGGGAATACAAATCAAAACTACAATGAGATACCATTTCACAATTTATGGAATGGTTATTATAAAAACAAGCAGAAAACTGCAAGTGCAGGAGAGGATGTGGAAAAATAGGAAGACTCTTTCACTGTTGGGAGGGATGATGTAGAATATAACAACTGCCGTGGAAGAATGTTTGATGGTTCCTCAGGAACTAAATACAGATCTGCCATATTATCCAATAATCAAACTACTAGGTGTATACTAAGAAGAACTGAAAGCAGGGATCCTAACAAACATTTGCACAATGATGTTCATAGCAGCACTATTCACAATAGCCAAAATATAGAAACAGCACAAGTGTCCATCAACTGATGAATGGATAGACATTATATGGTATATATATATAGGTAGAATATTATTGATTTGTAAAAAGAAATGAATTATCCATGCTTGTGACAACATGGATGAAACTTGTGGATATTAGTTTGAGAGAAATGTCAGGCACGAAAGGAAAAATATTGTATGAAACCACTAACATGAAATAATTATAATGAGCAATGTCATGGAGTTAATAGCTGGAATATTGGTCACTAAACTATAGAATGATGGTAGAGAATAGGGAATTGAGGCTTAATTTGTGCTGAATTTGTAATAATGTTGATTTTCAATGTGTGGAAATAGATAGAGGTGATGGGAGCACATTATATGATTGTAATTAGTAGGGCAAATATAGGGGTGTTATTGTATTTGAAATGAAAAGATTAAGTGGTGTATGTCACTAAAGTAAAGCTAAGGGTTGAATCATGGGACTATATAGCATAATGAACACTGTTGTGGACAATAAGGGACATTAATAGTACGAATGTAAAAATGTCCTTCCATGAATTAGTAAATAGGTATATTAATAATAAAAATCTTAATAATAGGGTGTATAAGGTCAAATACACCCCTAAAACAAACTACAGACTGTAGTGAATATTCACTCTAGTGAAAAGGGAGAAGAGAAGGTAGAGGAATAGAAGGAGTGTTGAAGGAAATAATGTCTGAAAAAATCCCAACCCTATTGAAGAATATTGATGTACATGTCCAGGAAGCAAAGCACACCCCAAACAGTATAAATCACAGCAGGTCTACTCCAAGACATATACTTGTCAAAATATCCAATATTCAAGACAAAGAGAAAATACTCAAGGCAGCAAGAGAAAAGAAAAACATCACATACAAGGGAAGCTCAATAAGATTAAATGCTGATTTCTCCTCTGAAACCATGGAAGCAAAAAGGCAGTGGTATGACATAGTCAAGGTACTAAAGAAAAAAACTTCCACCAATAAATCTCTATCCAGCAAAGATGGCATTCAAAAATGATGGGGAGTTAAAAATATTCATAGATAAGCGGAAATTAAGAGAGTATGCTAATAAGAAAAAAGTTCTTCAATAAATACTAAAGGAAGTCCTGCAGGTTGAAAAAAAAACAGGACAGAGTGATTTGGAGGAGACTGTAAGAACACCAAAAAAGACAAAAAGAGAAATGAAAACAGCAAATGACATACATTAACCCAAGAAAATATGACTGATGTAAGTAATTCCTTGAGAGTAATAAAACTGAATGTTAACGGATTAAACTCACCAGTCAAGAGACTCAGATTGGCAGAATGGATAAGAAAATATGACCCATCTATAAGTTGTCTACAAGAAACCCATATTAGAACCAGGGATTCAAGGAACCTGAAAGTGAATGGCTGGAAAACAATTTTACAAGCAAACCATAACCAAAAAAAGGGTTGGAGTAGCTATACTAATAACAGACAAAATAGACTAAATGCAAAATTATTGTAAGATAAGAAGATGGACACTATATATTAGCAAAATGGATAATTTTCAAGAAGAAAGAATAATCATAAACATTTATGACCCTTGTCATGGCACCTCAAAACACCAGGCAAACACTGGAAAGACTAAATGGAGAAATAGATATCTCTACAATTATAGTGGGGGAATTTAATACACCATTATCACCATTATACAGAACATCTCAAGAGAAAATCATTAAAAGAACAAAGACTCTTTATAATATATTAAAAGATCTGGACCTAATAGACATATACAAAACATTATATACAAATACAGCGGGATATACTTTCTTCTTGAGTGCACATGTATCATACTCCAAGATAGAATACATGTTAGAATTCAACAAATTCAGCACCCCTTCCTGATAAAAACATTTCAAAAGATAGGAATTGAAGGAAACTTTCTGAACATGATAAAGGGTAAATATGAAAAACCCACAGCTAACATCATCTTCAATGGTGAAATCCTGAAAACTTTCCATCTAAGTTAGGGGACAAGACAAGGATGCCCAGTATCACCACTCCTATTTAACATCATCTTAGAAGTACTTGTACTTGCTCGAGCAATAAACCAAGAAATAATTTCATGATTTGCAGACAACAGTGTCATATATATAGACAGCCCTGAGAAATCTACAGCAAAGCTTCTAGAAGTTAAAATGAGTTCAGTCAAGTTGCAGGCTATAAGATCAATTCTCAAAAATGAATAGCATTTCTGTAAAACAATAATGAGCAATCTGAGGAGGAAATCAAGAAAAAATACCGTTTACAATAGTAACTAAAATGAACAAATAATAAGAATAAATTTAACAAAAGATTTGAAGAACTTATATACAGAAAATTTCACAAAACTGTTAAAGGAAATCAAAGAAGACTTAAATAATGGAAGAATATTCCCTGTTCATGGACAGGAAGCCTAAACATCATTAAGATGTCCATCCTACCTAAACTAATCTACAGATTTAATGTGATTCCAGTAAAAATCAATACTGTATTTTTTAATGAAACTGCAAAACTAGCTACAAAATTTATTTGGAAGGGTAAGATGCCCCAAATTGCCAAGGACATATTGAAAAAGAAAAATGAAATTGGAGGTATCACACTACCTGACTTTAAAACATAATACAAAGCTACAGTGTTCAAAATGGCATGGTATTGGTACAAAGATAGACATACCGACCAATGGAACCAAATTGAGAATTCCAATAAAGATCCTTGCATATACAGTCATCTGATATTTGACAAGGCAACCAAGCCCACTCAGGTGGGACAAAATGGCCTCTTCAACAAATGGTGCTTGGAGAAGTGTATATCCATATCCAAAAGAATGAGAGAGGAACACCATCTCACACCTTATACAAAAATCAAATCCAGATGGACAAAATATCTAAATATAAGAACCAAGACCATAAAGACCTTGGAAGATAATTTAGGGAAGCATCTACAGGACCTTGTAATAGGAAATGGTTTCATGAACTTCATACCCAAAGAACGAGAAACAAAAGAAAAAATACGTGAATGGGATCTCCTCAAAATTAAAAACTTTTGCTTCTCAAAATACATTATCAAGAAAATAAAAAGGCAGACTACCCAAAGGGAGAAAATATTTGGCAGTCATATATCTGATAGGAGCCTAATATCTTCCATAGATAAAGAAATCCTACATCTTAAAAATAAAAAGACAAACAACCCATTTAAAAATATGGCAAGTGACCTGAAAAGACATTTCTCTGACAAGAACTACAAATGGCTAAAAAGCACATGAAAAGGTGCTCAACATCACTAGCTATTAGGGAAATGTAAATCGAAACCACAATGCTATACCATCTTATACCCATTAGAATGGCAGCTATTAAAAAAAACAGTGGACTATAAGTGTTGGAGAGGATGTGGAGGAATGGGAACACTCATCTACTGCTGGCGGGAATGTAGAATGATCCAGCCATTATGGAGGATAATTTGGCAGTTCCTCAAAAAACTAATTATAGAACTGCAATAATATCCAGCAATTCCACTGCTAGGTATATACCCAGAAGAATTGAAAGCAAAGACACGAACAGATATAAGCACACCAATGTTCACAGTAGCATTATTCACTATTGCCAAAAGTTGGAATCAACCCAGGTGCCCATCAACAGATGAATGGATAAACAAAATGTGGTACATACATACAACGGAATATTACTCAGCTGTAAGAAGGAATAAAGTGCTGACACATGGGATAACATGGATGAATCTTGAGGACTTTATGTGGAGTGAAGCAAGCCAGGCATTGAAGGATGAGCAGTACATGACCTCACTGATATTAATTAAGGTTATTGAGCAGTCTCAGAGAGCTATTGTCTGGAAAATAGTTTTATAAGGAATAGAAAGAGAGGAGAAGGTTGTGAGCCATCACACACACAGTAGTAATCTATGGTAAGGTGAAATATTGTAGTTGGGTATTGAAGGGATAAGACAAGAGTTTAGTGATATTATTGCATTGGTGGAGTAGAGTTGACAGGTGGATAGATAAGGAAGGGTGGGTAAGAAGGTCCAGGATACTGGGGGCAGGGTTGTGAGAGGGATGAGGTGACATGGAATTTGTGGGTACATGGTTGAAAGTACAAAGTTGGGAATATTCTCATGGCAATATGGCATGGAAGGGTGAATGGTTAAGGGTGTTGGTGAGGGGGGCATTTGGGACAATTTTTTTCCATGGATTTATTGATTCTGGATATGTCATATGAATAGAACTATATAATATTTGACTCTTTGGGTCTGGGCTTCCTTCACTTAGCATAATGTATCCAAGAATCATTAACTTTCTATCATGTATCTGTATACATGTATAAGATCCCTAATGACTACTGACATTGAGCATCTTTTCATGTGTTTATTGGCCATTTCTCTATCTTTTTAGGAGAAATAATTTTTTTTCAAATCCATTGCCCATTTTAAAATTGTATTGTTTGTTTATTGTTGTTGAGTTGTAAAAATTTTGTGTTTATTCTGTGTATTTAACCCTTATCTGGTATATGGTTTCCATGTAGGTTTCTTTTCACTCTCTTTTATTTGAGAAGTTACAGATTTACAGAAAATCATGCAGAAAATAAAGATTTCCCATATACTGAATCTATTATTACCAGCTGCTTTAATGTGGTACATTTGTTACAACTGATGTATTATAATAACATTATACCTACAATCCATTGTTCACATTAGGGTTCCATTCTGGAGTTGTACAGTCCTATGGTTGTTGCTTTTTTAAAAAAAAATTTTTTTTCTACCAACACATATACAAACTACAATTTCCACTTTTATCATCATTCAAATATATGTAAATAAATATCCTAGTATGAGTTTTATATTTATCCTCTGAATTGATGGAATGTACATCTATTTTGGAAATGTTGCCCTGGGAACTCATTTACAAGGATGTGTTCTGAGATTATGAAAATGAAATCAACTCAAAGATTTCCCTCACTTCATCTGGGTCACTTTCCTTGAGTCACATCTACTTTACTGAATTTTCATATTCATCACAAAATGTATTTCCTTATTTCAAGACAATATATCATACCCTTTTGTAATTGAAATGTCTATTAAAGATCTTGCATGGAATACCGTTTTCTAACCTTTCACTTTTACCTTTGTCCTTTCTTGGGACACAGCTGACAACTCCTTTTTTGTAGTTCCCAAAAGGCTTATTATGAATATTTTCCACCGTTCACAACAGCAGAGAGAATAGTAACATGTACCCCACAATTTCAATGGTTGTCAATATTCTACCCTTCTGGTTTCAACTATACTTCCTTTTTTTGTTGTTGTTTATTTTTTGCTGGAGTATGCTAAATCAAATTCAAGACATCTTATAAATTCACACATAAATAATTTCATAGGTATTTTCAACAGATAAGGACTATTTCTCAAAATAATCATACCACTTTTACACCTAAGAAAATTATTTCTTAGCCTCATCTAACACCCAGAGATTGTTCAATTTTCCCTGCCTCAAAAAATCTTTAAACAATAATATTTCTCAAATCATGATTCAAACAAGTCTGCAAGTTGCATTTGTTTGGTTGGTCTCTTAAATATTTTTCCCTAAAAAAATTAATATTTTTGACTGCCTTTGGTTTGAAGTTCCAGTCTGAATCAATACAAGTGAAATAGATGCTTTTTAAAAAAATTTGGCTTTTATTTGCTTCTGTACTAGAAATATAGTAAGGAGTGAATTAGGAGCCTTACTTGTTTTTAAATTATTAACTAATGTCCATACTTTTTATATGCTTTATGAAAGCATATATTTTTAGCTAATATCCCTTTGCTTACTGCCCCTGCTTCTTTCCTATATACTTGTAGTGAGAGCTAGATACTTGATAAGATTTTTTGATGAAAGTTTACTTTATAGGTAGTGCTCTGTCCCATTCTAACCCATCAGTATCATGGTAGCTCATGGCTCTTTTAGTGATACCAAGATTGATCAGTGGGTCAAGGGGTGTCATTCTGTTCCATCCATTTTAATATGCTTTATCACCATAATTTTAGCAGCTCTTGACCATCTTTACCTGTACCCATTTGTTAGCTGCAAAGTCCTTTTGAACTGAACACAGTTGTCCTGGATGACTTGCTAACTGACACAAGATGCTTCATGTTAATTTTGCACATTTTCTGCCCTTTGACATGGAACCAGCCATTTCCCCAAGGATCCCTGGCTCCTTTTAGCAGAAAATAGTATTTAGAGACCACATGCTGGGCAATAAAGTTCTCATTATTAATGGGTTGTCATTATATCTAGGCTTTTTCAGTGGATTTAGCTAGGAAATAGTTTTTAGAAAGAGAAAAGTCATGAGTTCATTTTGACATTTCTAATTAAAATGAAAGATTACAGGGTACTTATTTCCTTGATTTTATATTTACCTCCATGTTAGTTTTGAGCTACATACCTAAGAAAAACACATACTTAAAGTTATCCATTCTTGTGGGTGTGAACCCTCTGTAAATAGAAACTATTGATGAAGTTACTTCAGTTAAAGGGTGGCCCAAACAAATCATGATGGATCTTAAATCTATTACTGAAGGGCTTACAGGGAAGACCATGGAGATTAAGTTTCAGTAACACAGCCAGAAGCTGTAAGTCAACATAATACAGAGAAGTCCTGAGAGGCTGCCATGTACATTGCCATGTGCTAGAAAAGCCAAGGACCAAGGATCTATGGCAGTCCCAGAACACCAGTCTTCTGAGAGAAGACACCTTGAATTTTGGCTTCTTCTAGCCTCAAAATGATGAGCCAATAAATTCCTGTTGCTCAGGAAAAAAAAAAATCTTGATATGGACTTCAATCTGAGTTAATATTATTTGAATGGTGGAACAAATTGGTTGGTGAATGCGTAAGTATGCACTGGAGTCTGGAACCTGAAAAATACAAATATATTCAATTAGTGAAATGTGAATATATATATATATATATATATATATATACACACACACACACATACATATATATATTCTCCTGGAAAAGAAATTCAAAATCACTGATTAAAATGACCATACTTCCAATTGTTAACACTGTTTAAGCTTTTTATACATATAATCTCATTTAACTTTTTTGTAACTCTGATGTAATTAATATCATTTTTCCTTCATTACAGGTGAGGAAGGAAAGACTTACAGAAAGTAAGTCACAGCAGTAGTGAAGAGGCAGAGGCAAGGTTCCTGCTGAGTCTTCTTAGGTGAGAATATCCCCTGAGGCATCACATTATATTCATCCCACTGGAACAAGAGAGTAATAGTTAAAACCACAAATGATTCAAGAGAGGTTGTAAAATAAACTGCTACTTCTGGACAGATACTGCCAAAACAAGAAATATCTGAGCATATTTTTACATGGGAATCATTGGAAGC
>JAQZBX010084568.1:0-13239 GCA_029593785.1 Cabassous unicinctus | reverse complement strand
ATGGTTCCATTTTCAACTTTTAAATTATACTTTTACTCTTCTTCTTTCTTTTCTTTTCCATGGCCTTAATATTTTGGGAGGAAGTAAAAAGAGAAGCTCACCATCTGAATAAGCCCATCAAGAAAAACTGATGCTTAGACACCAGCAGAATATTTCAAGTGAATAAGAAGCAGGAAAACATGACCCAGTGTAACAAACAAACTAAAGGGCAAGAGGATATGCATATTGTGGAAGAACTATTCGAGGATGTACAAAATATATCATGAATGCACAATATTGTCATTATACTAAAAGCCATTGATTATACACTTTAGATAGATCATATGGTATGTGAATATATCTCAATAAATATACTTAATAAATAAATAATTGTGTAAAAATGAAGACACTGGGGAACATAGAGAAGAAATTGCAAACATACCTAAAAATTAACATCTGAAGGTGGTGAAATGCAAAATACAAGAAATTAAAAATACACTGGAAACACAAAACCACAGATTTGAACAGGTAGAGGAAAGAATAAGTGATGTCAAATATAGAACATCTGAAATTTCACAGATAGTTGAAAAGGTACATCAAAAGATAGAAAAATTTCTTCAAGGGCACAGGGAATTTAATTATAACATAAAAAGTACAACCATACACATTATAAGCTTCCCAGAGGAAGAAGAGAAGGGAAAGGGAAAGAAGGCAGAAGGAATGTTGGAGGAAATCCTGGCTGAAAATTTCCCAAGTTTTTGAGATACATGGATATACATGTCCAGGAACAGCAGCAAACTCCAAACAGTATAAACCTTGACAAGCTTACCACAAGGCACAAACTTTCAAACTTATCACATTGTCACAACTGAATATAAATATCAGATTCTTAATGCAGCAAGAGAAAAGATATCCACCACATATAAGGAAGCTCAGTAAGATTCAGCACTAATTTCTGATTTGAAACCATGGAGGCAAGAAGACAGTGAAATGACATAGGTAAGGTATGAAAAGAAAAGAAAAAACCCTGCTAGCCATGCACACTGTATCCAAAATAGCTGGCATTCAAAACTGAAAGAGAGTTCAAAATATGCACAGATAAACAGAAATTGAGAGAATTTGTCAACAAGAGACATGCACTTCAAGAAATACTATGTGACTGCTGCAAGATGAAAGGGTAAAACAAACTCTAGAGAGGTTGGAAGATATCGTCGAAAGGAAGATTATTAATAAAAATAACTAAAAAAAATGATAAATAAAAAAACATGTGTCATATAAAACCTAAAGAAAAATGGTTAATGTGAGTTTTGCCTTGAGAGAAAAATCATTGAATTTTAATGGATTAAATTCTCCAATCAAAAGGCACAGATTGTAAGAATGGATAAGAAATATAACCTATTGATGTGCTGTCTACAAAAATGCAACTTAGACAAACGACACAAGGAGTTTTCAAGTGAAAGTTTGGAAAATTATTTTGTTAGCAAAGAAGGTTGTAGGAGCTACATCAATATCAGAAAAATAGACATTAAATGCAAAATTATTGTAAGAGAGAAAGAAGTACACTATATATTTATAAAAGGGGTAATCTATCAAGAAAGAAGAACAATGACAAATATGTATGCACCTAACCATTGTGCCCTAAGGTACATGCGGGAAACAATGGAAAATCTAAGGGGAGAAAAGATGCCTATATAATAACAGTGGGAGATTTTAATGCACCATTATCACCATTAGAAAGAACATCTCAAAACAGGGTTAATAAAGAAATAGAAACTTTGAACAATACAGTAGATGATCTAGACCAAATGGACATATACAGAACACTACACTGAAATACAGCAGGATGTATATTCTTCTCAAGTGTACATGGCACATTGTCAAGGATGGTTGACATGCTAGATCACAGAACAAGAGAGAGAGAGAGATTAGGGCTGAATGTGCCCAGAGATGGTCAACCATCTTGCTTCAACACATGGCAACTCACTTTGGTGAGAAAAGCAACCTTGAGTTAGACTCTGTAGGGACATGTAACTGTAAGCTTTTCCATCAAATAAATGCCCTTTATAAAAACCAACAGTTTTCTGGTACTTTGCATCAGCATCTCTTTGGCTGACTAATACAGAACTTGGTACCAGGAGACTTAGGTACAGACTAATGCAATTACCAAAAATGCTGGAGTGGTTTTTTAAATGGGTAAGTGATATTTTTGAAAATTTGTCAGATGCTTAATGTAAAAGATCAAGACTACTTTGAAGAGACAATTTTAGGAATATGTAGCTTAAAGTTATTTTTGAAAAGGCCTTAGAAGGAAATGCTGAAACTATTATTGGAAACTAGAGGAAAGGTGTTCCATGTTATAAAGTTGCAGAGAACTTAGCAAGATTGACTCTTGATTTTATTTGGAAAGCAGAATTTTAAAATTACAAGTTTGGACATTGAGCCAAGCAGATTTCCAAAGTAAATGTGGAAAATTCAGCCTACCTTCTCCTTGCAGGTTATAGAAAAATGTTAGAGGAAAGAGATAAGCTAATAAATGAATTTTTGCCACAAACGAGAAATTGAAACCAGAAATTCCATGTCTCTGGAAATTAGAAACCCAGATGTTAGAGCCCCATTTGAGGAATTTAAACTTGGAACTTGTAAGTCAGAATTGAAAATGCAGTTATCTAGGAAAGACTTATGGTAAGTCTTACTGTCTGATGGTTTGGATCCCTGCTTTTTGCATGGTAAACCAAGAAGCTTTTTATGATAACTGTATGAACAAAACCACTGTTAGCCTGGGCTAAAAGGGACAGAGAAGGAAAGAAGGAAGGGAAAAGATCTTTAAGAGGAAAACCATGGAAGCTGAGGTCAGGAATTAATATACTTCCTTGGGCCAAGAGAGGGACTCCAACCATGTGTACAGAGAGTTTGAGTTTGCCCAGGCATTTGAAGAGGGTAGAAGCCCCAGCCCATTATTCAGGGAAAATTTTGCCACGCTTGGGGAAAGTTGGGGAGAGTGAGTTCAACACTCCAGTGCTCTGAGTGGGGTAGACCTTTTCCCCATAGGGTTGAATGGGTGAGGTTGAGACCCCATTGTTGAGAGGGATGGGCCTATTCCCTATAGACTGGAGAAGACCAGATTGCCAACTCACTGTTCTGAGAGGGTTGGGCCTGTATGCCATTGATTAGGGAGAATGTTGCCACCTCTTCACTGTATTGCGAGGATTGAGACTCTACATCAGAGATGGGGTATAGTCTAGCCATTCCCCTAAGCATTTTTGGAGGGTGAGGTCTGGAGCTTAGTCACTAACCAAATGCTTGATGAGGGTAGAACCAAGAAAATGATAATTTGCCAAGCCTATGGAAAATGTGGGCCCCCATGTGGCCCCAAGGAGAAGAAGAAGCCATCATCTTGAGAATGACTCCCAGACTTTGAAATCTAATGGAGTATGCCCTGCAGGTTTTCAGAACTTTTAGGGATGAGTGACTCATGTTTCTCAACCAAATTCTTCTTATGATAATGCAAATGTTTATCCTATTTCTGTCACTTTGATATTGGAAGGATATAAATTGTCTACTGCTAGAGGGGACTTTGCTCCAAGAAAAATGGCATCTCTGTAAACTGACTGTGATGTGGTTTTGTATTTAGCAATTATAACTTAAAGGATTTAACGTGTTTTGGATATTGTAACATCTTTTAGCAATTCAGAGGGTAGAGTGTGGCAGTTTGAGAATATTTATGAATTTCAAAAAGAGAGATTATATTTGTAAACTGGTCTGTTCTTCTCGGTGTGATACCTTTTGATTGTATTAGATTCAGCTGTGATGTCTTTGATTAAATTATTTTAAGATTAGGGCTTTGATTTGTCCACATCAATAGGTTGTAACACAGGTTAAGTTCCAGTCCTTTTGGTGGGCTCTATAAATATACACTCCCTCAAGAATACTTACAGAAGAAGTCACCAGAATAAAGAGAACTCCACAGAGGGAGCAGGGGAGAGAACCTTGATCCTGTGGCCATGGGAAGAGAGATGAACCATTTGCCTGATAGTTTGAAGCTGAACAGTATGGAGCAGCTGAGCTGAGAGAACTGAGAAAGAAACAAACCCTATGCCAGACTGTAGCTGAAAGGAAGGCTGAACCCTCACAAACATCAGCAACCATCTTGCTTCAATATATGGAAACTGACTTTGGTGAGAAAAGCAACCTTGAGTTGGAATCCTTAGGGCTTTATACCAGTAAACTTTTACCCCAAATAGATGCCCTGTATAAGAACCAACAGATTTCTTGGACCTTTTTGGCTGACTAATACATGGAGAGAATATTACCTAACTCATTCTTTGATGTTATCTGTATCCTAATACCAAAGTCACATAAAGACACTACAAGGAAAGAAAACTATACAGCAGTCTCTCTAATGAACTTAGATGCAAAAATGCTCAAAAACCCTCGTCAACTGTATTCAACAACACATCAAATGATTTATATCCCATGAGCATGAGGGTTTCATCCTTGGTATGAAAGGATGGTTCAACTTAAGAAAATCAGTCAATGTATTACAATACAATCCCATCTGTCTATCTTAATAATGAGCCAAATGAGGAGGAAATCGAAAAAAAATTGCATTTACAATAGCAATTAAAACAATAAAATATTTAGGAAAACACTAATTAAAGATGTAAAAGACTTGTACACAGAAAACTACACAAAATTGTTAAAGGAAAGCAAAGAAGACACAGATAAATTGAAGAATATTACATGTTCATGGATTAAAAGACTGAAGAGCATTAAGATGTCTGTCTTACCAAATTGATATAAAAATTTAGTGCAATCCCGGTAAAAATTACAACAGCATTGTGTACTCAATTGGAAATGTCAATTATGAAATTTATTTGGAAAGGCAAGTGGCCCTGGATAGCCAGAAACATATTGTAAAAGAAAAACGAATTTCAAGAAATCATGCTATATGAATTTAAATCATAAAACTATCCTTCAGTGGTCAAAAGAGCATGGTGTTTGCACAAGGATAGATGTACCGACCAATAGAATGGAAATTAGAATTCTGATATAGATCAGTGTGTATAAGGTCAAGTGATACTTGACTAGGCCTCCAAGGCCACTCAACTTGGAAGGAAGGGCTTCTTCAACAAGTGGTGCTGGGAGAACAGTATATCCATGTCCAAAAGAATGAGAGAGGTTCACTCACATACATTATAGAAAAATTAACTCAATGTGGAACAAAGATCTAAATATGAGCCAAGATCATAATGCTCCTTGAAGAAAACATAGGGAAACATATTCAAAATCTTATTGTAAGAAATGGTTTTGCAAACTACCCAAAGTGTGAACACTAAAAGAAAAAAATGGATAAATCAGACCTACTCAAAATTAAAAATGTTTGTGCTTCAAAGGAGTTTTTCAGGAAAGTGAAGAGGCAGCCTACTCAATGGGAGAAAATATGTGTGTACCACTTATCCAAAAAGGGCCTAATATACAGAATATATAAAGAATCCTCCATCTCAAAAATAAAAATACTAACAACCCATTTAAGAAATGGGCATGTGATATGAAAAGACACTTTTCCAGAAAGAAAAGCAAATGGATATAAAGCATATGAAAAGATGCTCAGCATCACTAGCTGTTAGAGAAATGCAAATCAAACCTACAATGAGATATCATCTTATCCCGCTAAAACTGGTAGATATTTTTAAAAAAGAGGACTACAAGTATTGGAGAGGATGTGGAGGAATGGGAATCCTCATCCACTGCTGGTGGGAATGTAGAATTGTGAAGCCATTGTGAAAGACAGTTTGTCAGCTCCTCAGGAATCAACTATAGAATTGCCATATGATCCAGCAATCCCAATACTGGGTATATACTCAGAAGAATTAAAAGCAGAGACTGAAACAGACGTATGCACACCAATGTTCATAATGGCATTATTTGATATTCCAACAGTTTGAAGCTGCACAAGTGTCCATCAACAGATGAATGGATAAGAAAAATTTTGTATATACATACAATGGTATGTTACTCAACTGTAAGAAGGAATGAAGTATTGACACATGTGACAACATAGATGAAGATTGAAGACCTTATGTTGCATGAAGTAAGCTAGTTACTAAAGGACAAATATTGCATGATCTCTGATATGACTTAAGCATATTAAGTAGACTCACAGAAATCGAGTCTGGAAAATAGATTTTCAAGAGACAAAAAGGAAGTAGAGTGTGTTAAACTGATGCTCAATATGGGCAAAACCCATGATAAGGTGGAAGGGGGTATCTTGGCAGTGGATGGGTTTAATTGTGGTGCAGGGATATGAGAGGGGTCAATGGTCATAGAATGTGAGGGTAAGTAATGTGTGGAGTGTGGGCTGGAGTATCCATCAACTGGAGGGAGGGCTGGAGGAAATTACAGGTGAACTCTGGAGACTTGTAAGTCTGTGCTTAAAACTACATTATGGAAATGTTATTTTATCATATATGTCAGGTGAGGCATATTAGTGCAGCACGTTGGGGATGGGGAGATATGTGGGAATGTGCAGTCCTGGTGCATGCCTCTATGGAATATGAAAGCAATCAACTTTCTGTAATGTGTTATCTCAGTGGGTGAAGGCTCTCACAATGAACAAGAAAATATTAAACTACTATCCTGGGGAGTCCTACTATGTTCTCAAATAGAAAACAAAACTTTCTCCAGTACTTAGACATTGTATAATAAAAAAAAGACCAGTGTGTCAAGCTCTCAACATTAATTTCTGTAACTATGACCCTTATTCTTCAAATATTGAAACTCCTGGGTCCGTGATGCTTGCACAGATGTAGAGTGCTGTGGACCCTTGACATGGCAATGGTGGGTATTACTGCAGTGATGAAAGGAAATGAGGTGGCAGTGACAGGGCTGAGGCATACAATTGAAGGGTTCAGGGCCTCCAACTGTGGTGTGCGGGGCCATCCACAATGTGGTGATGATTGCCAAGTAGCTTGTTATAGCCATTGGTCTGGTCAGAGAATACCTGGCTAAGGGTAGCTATCATAGCCTTTACTATGCAATTGTAAAGCCTTTGAAATTCTTCCAAACTGATGCCTTACTGGAGCTTTTACATTGTGTAATAAGAATTTTTCCATCTTTCATTGTCCTGACTTCTTTGTGGGTGATGTCAAGAATTTTGCTAATATGGGCAGCAACACATACCGTCAAAGAGTTACAGAGTGACGACAGTGTAAGATATATTTCTAAAATATTAAAAAATAAAAAAATTAAAATAAAATCTAGTTTTATATGGACCTGGGATTTTATTTTTTTAAAGTGTTAAATAAAACATCCTGGCCAGTCTATTTCAGCATGCTCTTTCAACCAGTAATTCCCATTACTTTTATGGCAATAGAAATGTATTTGACATTTTAGATCCTCCTGTTTCCTTTCAGTATGTGATAAATAAAGACCTGTAACACTAAATCCTCAAGAGTTACAGTCTGAGTAATGAAGTCATACCAACTGAATGCCCAATTTGCAATAAGTCATGTTTCAGTCTGCAGTGTGCTTACTATTCTCTTTTTATACTTGACTGTATGCTGGAAATTATTTGTATTTTCAAAGCACCAAACTTTGTTCTCCAGAATGCTCTGAAGTAATGACTGGGATCTCTCATCTTATTTCAAGTGAATGAATTATAAACTGTATATGCCTGTTAAGCTCTGGGGTAGTGCCTGCAAGCAAAAAACAGCTAGTACCCTTTTTGTTCTCAATTGAGCACTAAGAAATATGCTTGAATTTAATAAGTTTGTGTGCATTGTAAAGAACCTAACTTATCTGTGACTCAGCCTCAATCATATTTAATAAAATGACAGTTCTCAGAAATACAAAGATTGATATCTTCTAAATGATGACTACCTTTCACCATGCCATTCTTTAACACCTCTGAGTAATGTATTTGCCAATAGTTAGTCTCTTTCATAAGAATTAAACCAATCCAGTCACAAAGGAGTAGGGAATCTTTTATTGAAAGTACATGGACTTCAAAGTGAGTTGGAAGGTCATCCAAGAGATAACTTTTATGCACATCTCAGTAGGATCTTATAGACTCTCAAAGTGCATACTACCCCAAAGAGTGGGGCTCCTGAGAGCTCTGGAGACACCCAGGTCATATGGACAGGGCAGGTAGCTTCGTGGTTTGGTACCTTGCCAATGGGCCCTACTTTGTAGTTTGTGGTCCTGAGAGTGACAGATTTGGACTCAGTTACAGCTTTACTACACATGGCTTATCTGTCCCTTCTATTTGAATCTACACTTGGTGCTGGAGTTGATAGGTATAAGTCCAAGAGACTTGAATCTTTGGTCTCTCTATGTACTGCGCTCAGAGACACAGCAGAGTTGCAACACCTACACTCCAGTTCATTGGACTCATCCAGGACAACTATCAAGGAGATGAGGATTGACAACCACCATACCAAGGAAATGAGAGAGCCTACAATTGCAAGCAAGAGAGTCCCACCCATAGGCTGTATGGGATCAAAGCCACCGCTCAATTAGAGGTAGAGTGGAGAACACCATCTGGACTTACTGGTATTCTACTATAGACTTATTGTGATTGTAGCAATGGAAGAAATTACAACATTGTTGTGGAGACAGTGGACACTGGAGGCTCTGGGGACAGGGAGAAGGAAAAACAGGTATAATACGGGGGTTTTTTTAGACTTGAGAATCATCCTGAATGACATTGCAATGACAAATATAGGCCATTATATATCTTCCCCTGACCTGTAGAATTGTGTGAGAGAGATTGTAGACTGCCATGTGAACTATGGCCCATGCTCAGTGGCAATGCCCCAGGATGCATTTATCAATTGCAATGAATGTGCCATACTAATGAAGGATGTTGTTTATGTGGGAGGGTATGGGAGGTGTGGGGAGCAGGACATATGGCAATCCCTATATTTTTTGTGTAACCTTTATGTAATCTAAGTATCCTTAATAAAATTAAAAATACATATTTTTAAAAAAAGAAAAGAAGAAAGCACATGGAAATTGCTGCTTTAAATATGTCCAAGAAAAATATTCAGGAATAATTTTATATACCATTTTTTAATTATTCTTATGTTTTTAAATCTTCATCCATCTCTTCTAGTTGGATAATTTAATTTTTATTCTATTTTAGTTTCCAGCAAGGTTTAAGTTCTGAAGTAGTGAATTTTTTAAGCTAGACAATCATGAGCTCTAGTCAGTATCATTCATGCATGTACTAGCAGCCAAGGAATATTTTGGTCATATGGATGTTGTCTAATTAGTATCATTAATGCCATATCTTCATACCATTGAATTGCTTAACTATTTTTTTCATATATATTTTAAAAGATGCTTAGATTACATAAATGATACACTAAAATTACAGGGATTCCCATGATCTCCACCTCCCATACCTCCCATAACATCTCACATAAACATCTTTCATTTATATGGCACATCACCTGCAATGGATATACACATCCTGGGGCTTTGCACTAAGCATAGACCACAGTTCACATCGTAGATTACACTCTCTCCCACACAGTTCTGCATGTTATATGCTGAAGTAAAATGGCCTATGACCATCACCACAACATCCCTCAAGACAACCCCCAAGTCCTGAAAAAGTCCTTGTATTACAACTGCCCTAACCCTCGCCACCCCGAAAGCATTTAGTGGCCACTGGCTCCACCTCACTGTTATAATTTCGTCCATTGCTTGAATCACAATATGTTTACAGCAGAATACCATTAAGTCCACTCTACTCCATAGCTCTTCCCCCAATCCTGAGGGGACTGGAATGGTGATGTTGACTCCACCTTCAAGTGAAAGTGGGCTTATATCCCATGGATACAGTGGATGGGATTATCCTGCCTGCAGCTGCAGGCTCTCTCCATTCCCTGGGATGGCCGTTGCCCATCATCATCTCCTCACCAGTTGACTTGGGTGAGTCCATTGAGCTGTAGAGTAGGAGTTGAAGCTCAACCAAGATTCCAGGCACAGATGGCACACAGGCAGGCCAGAAACTCCAGTCTCTGAAAGTACACCTACAAACTCCAGCCTCACATACAGATTTGAATAGATGGGACTGATGGACCATGTGCAGGTAGGACTTATTTGTGTCCAACTCTGTCACTCTCAGGAGCACAGATTCCAAAGTAGAGGCCCCTGATAAGGCATCAATCTCTGCGCCAATACTCCCTTATATAGGACCTGGGTGTCTCCAGAGCCCTCAGGAGCCCCTCTGTGTGGGGTGATATCCACTTTGGTGTTCTATGAGATCATATTGAGGTGTGAGTAAGCATTACCTCTGGGATGACCTCCTGACTCTGTTTGAAGTCTCTTAGCAACATAAACTCATTTCTCTTTACTCTTTCCCACTTTTATTCAAGGTTTTTTTCCAGTCATGTTTCCAGTTGGCACTTGTTATTAATCCCCCGTTGCCAGGGAGGCTCATCCCCAGGAGTCATGTCCCACGTTGCAGGGGAAGGTAATGCATTCATATGCTGAGTTTGGCTTAGCAAGAGGCCACATTTGAGCAACAAGGAGACTCTCAGATGGCAACCTTTAGGCACCCCATAGCAGTAGGCCAAGCTTCAATTACAAGAGCAAAGACTCATAAGCTTAATCATCAATAACAAGAACCCACCAGTGGGCCATCCTCTTTTGCCAGACACTGCCCCTGCACTCAGGGGACTGTTGCTGCTCCCTTGGAGAATGTGGCAGAGCTCTCCAGGCTGGGTATTCAGTATTCCCTCATTTATTGAGTGATTGTCTATCCATGCTCCATCCATCAATCATTTGAAAAATTTTATATATCTCTCATGTATCTTCAGATAAACTTAATCCCATGAATCCCCCATTCCAGACACCCCCACCAATGATCCCCTGCAGCCCCCATTTTAACCCTACTGTGATCTAAACCTTCCTTGAAGATGAAGCCCATATAATAACCAAATATAATTAATAGGAAAATGAGATAATAATGATAAGCTTAAATGCAAGAGAAAAAATACAAGGAAAATCAGAAAAAAAGAATTAAAAATAAAATATAATTAACGGATTGGGACATTCAAAAAAAGAAAATGGGAAAAAAACAAAAGAATTTTTAAAAAAAATTTTTTTCTCATTTTATCACTGCATTATCGGATGTCAAGTGTGTACTGTGAAACCTTCCCCCTCTCATTCCCCAGGGTCTCCCAAATTTTCATTTAGTTTTCAAAGAAATTTTAGGTCTCAGCAAAATCAGACACAGAATACTAGAGATTCCCATATACCCAACCTCCCACCCCCTTCCCCACCCCATATTAAAACCTCTTTTTTTTGGTTTGTGGATGGTAGCATTGTTATAACTGTTATACAGATATTGAAACATAGCTACTAAACATTGTCAATGGTTTACAGTAAAGTTTACAATTTAGATGGTACAGTTTAATATTTTTTTTATATTTACCATGTCCTGTGTCCATTAATGTAATGACAAACATTTCCCATAACCACTAAATACCCCGTTTGATCTTTTCTGTTCCTTCCTCCCCATCCCCCTGGGCATATGACACTCCCCTGTCTAGACCCATGGGATGACAAGATTCATAGTTACATGCCCTGGGTATTCTAACCTGCCCTTCCTAACCTCCCACATGTTAAGCCTGCACCACCAAACCCAGTAATATCACTACCCACCTGTCCTATACTTCATTATGCAACTATACTCTATCACTTTACCATAGATTATGTCCATATGCGTGATGGCTTAAAACTTACTACTCATTTAAAACCCTTCTAGGAAAGTATGGATGACAATGTTAAACCAAATTTAGATGTGTGTTAGATATATTTTTAAGGAAGTACCAGTGATTTAATCCAGGACCTCATACTTGGGAAGTAGGTGCTCAATCACTGATCTACATCTATTCCTCAATTGGAGTTGGTTTTTTCATTGTTTTGTTTGTTTTGCTTTTTAGGACGTACAAGAGAACCAACCAAGGACCTGGTCCATGTGAAGCAGGCACTCAATCCTTTGAGTCACATTCACACCTGTGCATTAGATTTTAAATGCAGCATGTTCTTTGTGGAACCTTGTTTCAGGAATTTTGTGGGGTGGGTTGATCTTTAAAACTTTAAATGTCTATCTTACTGAGTAGTTATTATTTTAAAATATAATTACCAGATCAGAAGACTGTCACAATGGAAAAATATTTTAAATGTTTATTTCATAGAAGCATGAAACTTAAGGGAAAAAATGAGAAGAAAATATGCACCCTAAAATTTAATGCAGGCAGGAGCATGATAAATTATTTTTGAATTGAACATTAAATTTGTACTTCTTAAATTCAGCATGCTTAAGTTGGGTATGTTGAGATTAGAGTCTGTTCATGAAATTGAAAGACAAAACATGTGGGTAAGTTAATTTGTCATGCTTTTTCTCTCTTTGTAGTCCCTCAAAAGATATTTCCCTTTTAAAATAGAATCAATTTGGGTTATATCAGTCTTATTATTTTATTTGCTTAAAATTTTTTCAAATTGTATTTGCAATAGTGTCAAGGAAGGAATGAAAAATGCAAGATTTTTAAGATGGGGTTTTATTCAGCTATTATAATCTGACACTATGAAAAACAATCTATTGCAAACAATGGTAACGCATAAAATTGAACTTTGGCAATGAGAACAGAGCAAACAACTCTTATTTCAAAAAGGGTCTCCACATCAGTGTGTATTTTTGTAGAAGATTTAAATTACTTGTGACAGCTAAGTAAGGCATTAGAGGTTATTGTGTCCTTCAGTAACCTCACTCATTTTCTTTATCTCTAACGTGAATTAATTTCTCCTTTGAAATGGTGGTGTTCTTTTGTAAGTTGAGAATCTCCAACCCCACCAAATGTCACATCTTCTCATAAAGTGCAAATGAGGGATGTGGTGTTTCGGTGGATGTTTTGTCAGACTTGGTTTCATTTCAGGGCATAGAGAAGGCATCCTCTTCGTGGTTACCTCACTTATTGCATGTTTCAGATACTCGCACATACTACCTGTAGGTGATTTTTTATGGTAAGGAAACGTCTT
Organism: Cabassous unicinctus; assembly: GCA_029593785.1. Classification (NCBI taxonomy): domain Eukaryota; kingdom Metazoa; phylum Chordata; class Mammalia; order Cingulata; family Chlamyphoridae; genus Cabassous; species Cabassous unicinctus. The sequence goes on along the minus strand of JAQZBX010084568.1, from coordinate 210 downwards.
TGAGTTAAGGACTTTTGTAGTGGTGTGTAGATAGAAGCTATGAATCTGCATCTTGCTGTGTTCCTTTGCTAACTTGGGATCCTCCATTTAATGTACCAAGCACCATCAAAGGCATCAATGAGTGTTAGTCAAGTTACAAAGCACTATCTTCCCAGATGAAAAATTTCCTCTGGATCAAATTTCCAACAGGAAAAGTTTAGAAGATGTAGA
>JAQZBX010084567.1:0-13247 GCA_029593785.1 Cabassous unicinctus | reverse complement strand
TTTTTTAATGGAGAAAGAGGCCCACAGAAACGAAAGTGCCTCGGGGCCAACGAAAGTCATAATGCAGAACTGAAAGAGACAGAGATGGAGAGAGAGAGAGAGACAGAGAGGGAAGAGAGACAAAGGGAGAGAAAGAGAAAGAGACAGGGAGACAGGGAGGGAGAATCTACTTCTTTCAGTGAAGATACTCCCTTCTGGATTGAGGTCTGAGATGAAGTGCATTGTAATACTTCCTGTGTGACAATATTAAAGGCTGTCCCCTATACCCAAAAGTAGAGGGATATTTCTATTTTTCTTTTTTGTCTGTCATCAATGTAACTTAAATTGATTATTCTAGATTACAAATAGAATTTAGGTATCAAAACTAGATATAAAGACCTTAAACTCAAATGTTATTAATATGAATAATAACTGCCATTTATTTAGCATTTACTATGTGTCAAGGTCCTGATGCATTGATTCTCTTATTTGTCTCAATAACCCTATAAAATAAAGATTATCACTACAAATCTTTCAACTAAGGGAATTGAAGTTTAAAGAAATTAAAACAGATAAAGAGATCTATAGATCCCCTCAGCCATATTGGGCCTTAAATGACATTTAAGATTAGAGAGAAAGAATTATAAATTCATCTCATTATTCACCTATGTGTTGGAGTCCTGAAGTGCATGTGATTTCAAAATTTTAGCTAGTATTTTACCTATAAATATTTCTTCCTAGAGAATGATGAAAATTGTTGCTTAATCCTAAAGAAGAGTTAATAACAATTTGATTTCAAACTGCTACTATCATATATTAAAACAGTAAAAAAAAAAAAAAAAAAGCCACTGTTGGAGGAAGTAAAAATTACTACAGCACCTTTGGAAAACAGTTTGGTAGTATGCTGATGCTGAACATATGCACACCTCCCAGCTCAAAAGCTCCATTCAGTGGTGTACACCCAAAGAAACACACACATATGTGCACCAAAATATTTAAGAGTACTCAGAGCTGAATTATTTGGTAAAGCCAAAAAATAGAAACATCTCATATTTTATCAACAGTAAAAAGAATAACTAAATTGTAGTTACATTCATGCAGTGGAATACTTTACAGCAATAAAAATGATTTAGATATATCTGCACACACAAATATGTGAGTCTAAGAAATATATTATTGAATTAAAGAAATTAGACACAAAAGATTGTATACTGTGTGATTTCATTTGTATAAAGTTCAAAAACAAAACTATCGTTTTAGGAGTTGAGACATTGTTTTCCTTGGATGAGAAGGGAAAATGTTGTGATAGAGAGGGATCACCAGAATGGCTCCTAGAGATCAATCTTTCCATGGACTAAACTGGTTTCATTATCCTTTCTTTTTTTCTTTTTTGACCTGGGAGGAGTTTTATTGCTGTGTTTAAGTTATGATAATTTATTAAGCTTATGATTTATACATTTTAAATATGTTATTATATTTCAATAAATTAATTTTTGAAAAAGTTAAGGTAGAAAATTCAGCTGCTAAATTTCTATATTGTATTTAATACATTGTGTTTATAGTCCATGAAAAATAATATATAATAGTTTGGCCGATGAATTTTTCTTAGAGGGCTTTCTAAATCATGGAGAAAATGTCAAAAGAAACAAGAGAAGCAAGTATCAATTATTCTGACACACTTTTGTAAGAATAACTCAGACAATTATAGTATAGGAGTAAATTTCTGAGATGATAAATGGCGATATAGGGAATTGATTTAATTGAGATGAGGGTGAAATCAATGTAGTAGATGAACACATTTCCTAAACTGTAAAATCTATGTATTTCCGCCCTTTAAAGATACAGTTATCCATCATGAAGAAGTGTTTTGATTTAATTATAGAATATTCCAAGTTACAAACTTACTAAATTGATGGTTCCTAAACCTGACTTTTTAAAATCAATGTGTGTTAAGGATACAAAATAAGAGAAAGGAAAAGACTGCAAAAATAATTTTAGAAGTTAAAATGAGAGGGTAACTTAAAGCTATAAAATCATTTTTGACAAATATTTATAGCTTGGTAACTCTAAATAGTTTAATGTCTTCTTTATTCTCTCTGACACATTTTGGTCTAAAATAGATTAGATAAATGATAAAATCCACACTGGGCTCTGCTTTAGCCTGCATGCTGCTGAGCAATCATCAAAGTTATCTAGTAATTTAAGGGGTAGATCTATTATTATCTCCTAATGATGAGGCCAAATCAGTCAGGTTGGACTCCTCATTAGTGTGACAAGGGTCTCTGTGCCACTGCCCCTTCATAACTTACAAATAGCACGATACTGTGGGTGTTTAATCAACTTATGAACTATGCATTTGTGATAGGCCTTCTTCTCCAGAACGAACAGCCTGCTATGCTCAGCGCAGCCCCTTGAAAAAGCGCCCTGCCTAGCATGGATATCTGTGCTTTAAGTAGAGGACAGACTTCTCTTCTGACAGTATGTCATCATCATCTGGCCAAAAGATTCTCACGGAACTATTGATAAATAAAAATATTGAAATATGTTTAGCCTACAGTGCCTGATATATATTGTACTTAGGATCCCAGATGATCTGTCTCTTCTGAGAAAAAAGTTTTGCAGATAATCTTGTCAAATGCTAGTGACATTTGTGAAAAAGTAGAGAAGGTAGGCCAAACTTTTAAATGCATGGCCTGTCCAACTACCAGCTCTTAGTTGAGTTCTTCATTCTCATTGTGGAATCTATTTCCATATCCCACAGAAACCCATTATCTCACCATTATTTATCACATCAAACACCTCCTTTTAATTTTAACTTCAATTGATTTTTTTTTTTTTTGGTGGAGTGGGGGTTACCCTCCCCTTTCCACTTTCCTTCTATCTATTTTTATAAAGATATTTACAACCCTTTGAGAGGAAAGGAAATGGTTTACATGTATAATTGCAGCTAAAAATCAGATTACTAATTCAGTGTAAACTGTTTCATCTAAAACATTGTTAGAAATTCAATTACTTGTCAAAAAGGTAAAAAATACTTCTTTAGTTTGGGGTCCATTAAGTAAGTAAGGTCTGCTAGTATGACATGAAAAATGGAGGCTTTGATGGCAGTAGAATTTTGATTAATACTCAAAGAAAGAAAATGTGTAATGACAAAAATGAGTTCCACATGGCCAAAGTCTTTTTTGAAATTTTAAATGGACAGTCAATCTATAGTTGGCATAGGGAGGGAAGATTGTGCTTTATTTTCTTTAAGGTTAAGTCCTTAAATAAAAAAATAATTTATTCTGGAATCAATGGTTATAAGAAAGATATCCATCATTAACCACACCCAAAAATTGCATATACACAAAATAGATCATAGACCTAAATAAAAGAGCTAAAACTCTTATTTTAAATCTTGGAGTAAATCTTTGTGATCTTGAGTTTGATAAAGTCTTCTTGAATACGACACCAAAATTATAAGCAACAAGAGAAGAAAACACATTGGACTTCATCAAAATTAAAAACTTTCATGCTTGAAAATGATACCATAAAGAAAGTCAATAAATAATGTACGGAACTGGAGAAAATGTGTGCAGATCATGTAACTGATACCCAGAATATATTGAGGGAACTCAAATTCAGTAATGGAAAGATAAACTATTTAAAAATTGGGCAAAGCTTCTGAATAAACATTTCTTCAAAGATATACAAACATCCAATAAGCATATAAAAAAATGTTCAACATCATTAGCCATTAGAGAACTGTAACCAGAAACTACCTCAAACCCACTAGGCTGACTATAATCAAAACTACAGATAATAGTAAATGTGAATGAGGATGTGGAGAAAGTGGAACTCTCATGTATTGCTGGTGGGAATGTAAAATCGTGCAGCTGTTTTGAAAACAGCATGACAATTTCTCAAAATGTTAAACACAGAGTTACTATATGATCCAGCAATTCCACTCGTAGATAAATACTTAAGAGAAATGAAAATTCATGTCCACTTGAAGACAGCACTACTTATAATAGCAAAAAGTAAAAATAACCCAAATGTCATCAATTGATGAATGGACAAATACATACATACATACATACATACATAATTGATCTATCCAAATAACAGAATGTATTTCAGCATTTAAAAGGAACATTCTGAGTGAATTTAGGGTACCCAGTCATCCATGATGATGAAGTAAGAGGCTTCTGTTTTCTGTTCTTCCACAGAATCTTTGAACAACTAGTAAAAACTGGCAAGGCTAACTTCCTCAGTACTCCAGAAAACAGTTCAAAGGTTGCAGTAATTGATGAGTGTTTCATCAATTGTACCAAAGGTGCCATACTAGTGCAAATTATTGATAATAGGAAAATCTCTGTGTGTAAGTGGAGATGTATGAGAACTCTGTGTTTTCTGCATGATTTTTCTGTAAACCTATAACTTCTCTAATGAAAAATAAAAAGGAATGGAGTACTGATACATGCTACAACAATGATGAACCTTGAAAATATTATGCTAAGATAAAAGATGAAAAATTATAATACAAGACCACATATTACATGATTCCATTTATATGAATGTCCAGAACAGGTAAATCTATAGAGGCAAAAACGTGATTAATGGTTAAGTAGGGCTGGAGGGTGGGAGATGGTGAGTGGGAATGAGGAGTGACCACTACTGGGTATGGAATTTATCTTTGGAGTAATGAAAATGTTCTGTAGTTCATTGTGATGATGGTTGCACAACTCTATGAATATATTAAAAACCATTAAAATGAACAATTTAAATGGGTGAATTATATGCTATGTGGATTTTATCTCAATAAAACTGTTTATTTAAAAAAAAAAAAAAAAAGAAAGTCCAGTTGGGCAGGCATATATGGAAACAAGTGAAACATAGTTCAAAAAATGTTAATAGACATATATAAAAAGTATTCTAGGAGCACACCAGAGGAAAAATCTAACTTATTATCCCTGTCACTGATTTGCTTATTTACTGCTTTGTGTAATCCCATGTGTGTCTATGAGTGTACACACATGTGTGTGGCAGGAGGTGGGGAGGTAACAGTGTCCTAGCTAGACTTGGAAATGTTTGAGTCATGGAGTATTGTGACACTTTAATCACCCAGATATCAGTTTATATTCATAATTTTATAGGGCTATGGTATGCTGGCTCAGGAGATCCAAATGTAAGCATTACTTCCCAACAATGCATTCACACTGGAACCCTGAAATCTACCATGGAGCAAATATCAACAGCAAATGCTACTAATCAGGGCATTTTCTGACCCCCTTGTCCCCCTCCCCTGAGCCCTGGTTGTTAAACATCTTCCAGTATTATGCTGCTCTAAAACCCTCTCAGAAAGTCATTCTCAAAAACCACACTTGGAATTGAGATATATTTACAAATGCCTAGAAAATTGAAAGAGTCATTCAGAAGCCAAAGTGCCTGGGGGCACTACAGAGTCTCTGAGAAAGAATTTAACCTAAGGTAGTGCAGAATCTACCATGATGAGCCGGACTAGTAATGGAAGCTGGGGGATTTTTCTGGATATAACTCAAAGGCGCATCAGCAACCTCAAAGGAAACGGCTTTGGGGAAACACTGAAAAGTGCTGGACACAAAACTGTGGAATGATTCAATTCTCAAGCAATCCTGTTATGAGGCCTTTATAAGACACAAAGGAGAGTCATTTCAGAAAGCCTGTCTAGCACAGCAACAGCAGCAGGGGCTTGAGTGAAGAGCAGGGATCACCTGTAGACAGTGCAGGCTGCCACAAAGCTTGAATAGAAGGAGCTGAGCTGGGCACTGTCAGGTAGAGGTTGCTCAGAATGAAGTGACAAATATCAGCACAGTGTTTGGAGCAGAACTTTGGGTCTTTTACAAGTAGTGGCCAGAGCAGTAGTATGTCACTGGAGAAACAGCAGAGAGAAAGGGCAATGCTGATTTATGTGTGAGCCCATGAGCACTCATCCTTGGAGACTCCAATATACTTGAGGACTGAGGACTCTCCAAAAGGAATCTAAGTGTCCGCAGCCATGCAAGTAGAATAATAAAAGAACAAATAAAAGAACAACATTTTAGTTTTAATATTCATGTGACTGCATGTAAACACAGAAACTGTGTGTGTGTGTGTGTGTGTGTCTTTTAGGGTGGTAGCTGTCACCGCAGAAGTAGTATCTGACTGCTGTTTAATGGTGCTTTGGATCAAAAGATAAAGGAATCACATGTCTTCTGATTTCTTCTAAAAGAACTAGAATTAGGTACCTCCCAAAGAAGGCAGACAGTTTTTATTTTGGCATATTTCTAAAACAATCATATCATTTATGTATTTCATACATTGTAAAATCTATGTATGCAAATATTACTTTTTTCACTAACTAGAATATTATTTCCAAAAGGTCAAAGATTAACCACCTTCAAAAACACTGACGTGCCTCTAGCAATTCTCAAAATTTTCAAGTGGATTCCTGATACAGCCGATACCTTCTAGTGAAAAGGGTTGAGTCCTAAAAAGCAGGAATTTGCATATTAATTTCCTCTGTTGGCTAGGAATTTTGTATATATCTTATCTCATTGTGTCTATAAGTAAGAATTATTATCCAGATTTTAGGAAAAGGAATGAAAAGTTATTTGGCTGATAAGTTGCTAAATCAAGATTCAAACTGACATCTCTATGATTCCAATGCCCACACTTAAATTACATTTAAGAGCAGCTAAACTGTCAGACTAAAGGGGAGAGATAAACATTATATACCATCACCTCATAAAGCACAGCCTCGGGGTATTTTGCTCTGTTTTCAGAGGCGATGTATTATCGCAGTGAGAGAGACTGATCCATAAATAGGAGACATTTAGGCACAAGAGTGACATTTTCTTTCATTATTTCATTTCATGTCATTTGCCACATGTTTGTCTCTAATCCCGTGCATGTTCCTGTACCTATGTAATATTCAGTGTGAAATTCTATGTCAGTATAATTTAAACTTCCAAAAGTCAGTAGGTTCAGAGTTGTGATTCCCATGGCAACCATAATTCCACCCCTTTGTTTTTATATAGCATTTGTATAACTGGAGAAGTTGTTAAGTTTTATATCTTAATATAAATATGCAGTCATGTTGAGTGTCTTTTTATAGTTGCTTTGGGAACCACAATTTAGAATTTTCTGATTTTCTTTGCATTTAAATTCCCAATCAGATTATTACAATCACTGGCGTTCCTCTCATTTTATTGAAGAAGTGGAAAAGGGGAAAAGGAATAGTAATTTTCTTGCAAATTCCCATAGTTTTGAAGATACTGCTTAACTGCCAAAGGGAGAAAATTTAAAGATGAGGAGAAAGGAAGAAAACATGATATTTTCTAAATAAAATATTTAAAAGAAGGAATACTATGGTAAATAAATCTAACATAATTCTAAATATGTACAATTCATCACAGAGTAATAAGAGTTACAAACATAAAGGTCTATTAAGTTTCTTAGGTGTCTATCAGCAATTTGTGTGCACTCTACAAGTAAGTGTTATAAATGTGTGTGTATGTGTGCTTTGTGTGTGTGCAATGCATTTCTCTTTCCACTCAGAGGAAGAGTTTAGTGTAATTAACCTCAATAAACACAGTATTTGCAAATAATTTAATGCTCTTATAAGTCCTGTGGCAATATGATGTGAATGTGTATTTAAAGCCCAGGAACCTTTTGTTTAATAAGAGCTTACACAAACTGCCTCTATGGGTTTTTGCAACATTTCTAGAAATTTACAAGCCACAATTTATAAGCCATTCTTGTAGACTCACTCTTACCACTGAAAATAAGCCAATTTATATGACATGGAGATGTATTTCTTTAAAGTTTTGTAGATAGCATCTCTGAAACCACATGGGTGATAATGTTCATAATAACAGATGAAGTTTTGTTTCTCCAAAAAAGTAAATAAATAAGACACAAAAAGATTTTGGACATGGGTATTGCTACCTCATATTTAATTTTTTAAAAAGTTTTGTGAATTACAAAATCATATCTTTTCAGTGTGAAATTGTTTTAAGTATTTCCTCTGAACTAAACTGACAAAAATCTTGTAGCTTTGGTGAAGTTAAAGATGGACAGAAGAAAAAGAGTGTCTTGGCTTCCCAGGCAGGAAAAGAGTAAGCCATTGACTTCATGATATCCATTTAGGACAAAGTTCGTTCCTCAGGTTCATAGGTTCCCAACCTTGATTTCTTCTAGCAACTCAGAGTTGAACAGACTCAAGGTAACTGATTTATTGAGTCAAATTCATAAGGAAATGTGACATAAATTCAAATGCCAGTTTATTAATTTTCTCTAAAAATATGAGTGCCAAGCTGTTGATTAGCATATTTTCTCCACATAAGTGAATCTTCCTGGGGAGGCTCAGTTTAGTCATGTGGTTATTTGCAAAACCTGGAATCATAGTGTAAAGGGTTAGTTGAAGGATCTGATTGCCAAGTGTCTTTTCCATTGGAATTACTTCCTGCCAAGAGAGTTCAAAATTCAAATTGGTAGAGGTGACTGCTTTCAGGGACCAGAGCAGTTATTGCTGGACAACAGGACTAAATTCCAGAATGAGTCAGTGTAAGTCTCATCCCTTCCACCCACATTCATGTCAGCCCCAACACAACCACCCTCAATCCTCAGAAGAGATTGGGCTCCTATGCCTGTAGCTTCCTGCGCACAGCTCCCCCGCCCCCCATGGCCCCAGACACACAGAATGAGGACTCATTCTTCCTTGTGTCAAGACATTTCTTCTGGTGCTACTCCATGCAGAGGTCAGTGCAGCAGAGGACAGTCTAGAAAAAGTGTTAACAAAGAAAAACAGGAACAGGAAACATTGAAGCTGATTGTTCTTGGTATTGATTACCTATCAATTTCTACAGAGAAGTTTGGAGATGGGGAAGACTTTTGTGTAAACACACCCACCTCACCAAAAGTACACAGGTTTGCTGTCACGGTCCCTTCTGGAAGTTTGAAGACTTTATAGGAGGAGCAAGACTTTATCCAGGTCATAAGGACGTATTAAAGACATTCACAGTTACGGCCAATACCAGCCTAGGAAGCATCTCCACTCAAGCCACATGGCCCAGCTCATCCTAAGGACAACCTGGCACACCGTACAGAAAGTACTGACCTGGCAGCACATTACTATCCCTCCCAGTAAAACAGACAAAAAGACTTTCTGGTTGCCCAAACACTGTGATCATTCTGGACATACTGGCAATTCTGGATAAACTGACAGGTGCAATATAGTGTCTGCTCGGTAAATGACAACCAACCTGGACACACTGACCCTTCTGGAAATACTGGCCATCTTCCACAGACCCCTTAAAGACTGCCATCACAGACACATTAACCAACCCCTTAACACTCTAGTATCTATCTTAAGAGAACTAAACTAAGACCTCTAGATGTCATCATGGCCATATTCTAGTTTCTATCTTATAATAGTCTTAGATGTGATATGCTTTTCCATGATTCAGCCAGACATAAAATTTTCACATGATTATTCAACCAGTGAACACAAAAACATTCAATGAACATGTAACACTTAATCCTGTTTCTTAAAAGTCAACACTGACCATGACACAATTATAGTCACTATTCATAAGAATTTTATATTACTTTTTTGAATGTGTGAAATTTCTTTATGTATAAACATATACTTTTACAGAAATGTGTATGTTGCACACTTTTTTTCATGCTGTCTTTTTTTCTTTTTCCTCTTTTTTCTTGGCTTTTCCATGTTAAAAACATACTACCATATTTGCCTTTATTATTTCTTACCTTTATTATTGTTCCCATTGACAGTCCTGAGAGTAGAACTGAGCAACAAATTGAAGAAATCGAGAAATTTCGCTGCCCTGTGACAGTGTGTAGTACAATGGCTTATCCTAGACTGATTTGAGGAGTTCCCCAACATTTCCCAGACAATCTACAATCCAAGTAACTGGGGGACTATGGGACCCTAGAGCAAGATTATCAGGTGGATTAGGATAATGTGGTCCACTGCATGTTGACCAATAGCCTCTTTGGATAAACATAGATGTGGTAAGAGAGTCAGCTTTTCAAAACACTTTATTTGATTTTTCCACTTTACAATACCCAGGGATGCAGAGGAGAAATTTTCAAGGTAGGACAACCATGATTAAACTGATCCTAGGTTTTCTGACATGGTTACAATTGCTATTTACAATTTATAGTTCCAAAAGAAGAAAATATCATCGCTGTCAAATACAGCAGGCTGCCACAGGGAGCGGTGGCCACAAGGAAGACTCACCATGATCATTTTTATACCATTTTATGAGAATTGTTGCTCTGAGGCAGGAGACGTTATTGCCACCATAGCATAGATTGTCAGAGATGGTGGCATTGGCCTCTAGAGCGCGGCTTATCTGAGGGAGAGTGTTGTTCAGAGTGCATAATCCTTTATCTTCATGTTGTTTCATATTCTGCCATGGGGCACAATTTAAACTGATTGATAGACACGGGGAAAAAAAGTTTAAGTCCAAGAAAGTTTAATAATAAAATCAAGGTAAAAGCCCCCATCAACAAAACAGCTACTGAAATAATAAAATGGAGTCTGCGAAACAGAAGCCCTGCTGCTGTTTCTCACTTAACCTATATTTCTGTGATCCTTTTACTTGTACTTTGTCTTCCTTCTTCACAATTTTTTTTTCTTTTTTTCCTCTGGCATCAGCTGAGCCACTGGCGTTGTCAGCAGTGCCCGAAGGGGCATCCGCAGACCATCGTGAGAAAAACCATCATCTGCCCCTTCTTCACGTTTAAATCTCAGATGAGGTGAAGTAGAAAATTTTGCATACTTAAATGGATGCTGTCAAATTAATTGGGACCTGGGTCAACTGCAGATTACCAGTAAGCTCTTGAGGGTACTAGGAGATATCTTAAAATCAAAAAGCTTGCTGCCTTTGCCATCTACAGGATTCCCCAATCCAAATTCCTATTATTTTCACTTTTTCTATAAGGAATTTCTTTCTTCTTCCGTTGAGAGCATCTGCTGATTGCTCAGTCAGGAATATGTTGTCTTGATTTCCAGCAATCTCACTGTTGCTTACTTTTGCCTAGAGATGGAAAAAAAAATGGAGAGAGAAGTCATCAGATTCTTTAACTTCACCCTGAACATCTCCTAGATACTGTTTCCTAGTGCTATTTGAAATTTTTGACTCAGTGACTCAGCTGCAACGTTGGCAGGAAAGACCGTCCCAGGGAGATGACCTGACATTTCCTATTATCTATGTCTATGCTGTCCTCGGGTAGTTTCAGTAATTGGCAGGTGACTGGGTGACACTATCACAACCTTCATTGTCTAGCCTTCTCTTTCATTCTTTCATAAGAATGTCATCAACAACAAATCTCTGACTTTATTCTCCACCCCCTCAGTCTTCAGCATTACTAAAACCTGATTAACTGAACACTGAATGGACAGCATTGTTTATTCACTCACTCATTCAAAAGATATTTAAAGAGCTTACCTTACCAAACTGTAATAGAACTATAAAAAATATTTAAAAGTAAGCACATAACCCTTGTCTTTCAGTTATCATGTCTATGGTACCTGAGATGACCAAGATTAATAAAGTTTCATGCTTGAGATATATATATACATGTGTGTGTGTGTGTGTGTATATATATATGAAATATGACCTTCTATAGCTACATTCCCCCTTTTATCAGCTCTTCCAATAGAAGAAATGATCACTGAAATAGAAGTTTAGAACATTCATTGGACCACTCATTCATGTCCTTCTATTCTGCCTTTTCTTGCTATTGATGCAAAGGTGGAGCTTTCATTGGAGATCTTTTTCTATGTAGTAAATCTCTCCCAAACTTAGCAGCTTAAAATAACAAACATTTATTATCTCTTGCAGTTTCGGAGAGTTCTGGATCAGGGTTTCTCATGAGGTAGCAGTCAGAATGCAGGCAAAGTCTTCTGTCATCAGAAGATTTGACCAGGATAGAGAATCCACTTCCAAGCTTGCTCATTTGGCTTGTTATAAGGTATAAGTTCTTCATCTATAGAGAGGTCCATAGGCCTGCTCAACATCTGACATCTGACTTCCTCAAAGCAAGTGATCCACGATAGAAAAAGTGGGACCAAGATGGTAGCCTCAATGTCTTTTATGACTTAATCTTAGAAGTGTATCTCCATCACTTCTGTTATATTCTATTGGTCACACAGACAAACTTTGGTACAATGTGGGAGCGGACTAAACAAGGGTGGGAATCCCAAGAGGGGACTTCAATAGGGGCCATCTTCAAGACTAAATACAACAGTTCTGCACTGTTCTGCTGTCTTTCTATCTCTGTCTCTCTTTCTCCTTGCTTCCCTAACCTCTTCTTTTTACCATGTGTACTGATCCTTGTGTCAAGTTCATATACCTTGCATTCAACCACAAAAAGTACAGTGTCAGGTATTGAATGCAGTTTTAAAGGAAAGAGGTTGAGACTCCAAGTTAATCTACATCCTTTATATCCACTTCACCAATACTAGGTATGCTCATTCTCATTTTAATGCACAGCTACCCTGATAGGAGGCACTATATAGGACAGAATATGCCAATTCTAAAACCTTTAGTTGAAACTCATGATAAACCATCAAACCTTGCCCTGCACAATATGTGTGTGTGTATAATCTCACCATTAATCATTGACTCAAAATTTATTCATTGAGGATTTATTACATTCATGGCATTGTTCTAGGTGCCGGGAATAAAACAGTGAATAAACATACAAAAATTCTTGCCCTCAGAGTGCTTATATTCTAGTGGGAGCAGACAGCATAAATAAATAAGTAAATTATGTATTACATTAGAAATTGATAAGTGAAATTGATCTGTGAAAAAATAAAACAGAGCAATGAAAAAGAGTTTTTGAGTGGTGGGGATGGAGGGGTTGTAATTTTACATTTAAATTTAAAACATAAATTTAAAGAGACAAGGTTAGGGCTCATTGAGCAGGTGAGATTTGAGCAAAGACCTGATGGAAGTGAGAAAGTCTTCTAGAGGAAAAGTTTTCTAGCAGATAGGTCAGCCAGGCCAAATGGCCTGAGGTCAAAGCATCCTATGAAACTTAAGGAACAACACAGAGGCCTGTGTGACTGTAGAGGAGCAAAAAACAAGCAAAGGTAGTAGGGAGTAAGATCTGAGATATTAGAGATTGTCAATTTTGAGGAACTTGCAGGCCATTGAAAACCTTGGCTTTTAGACTTGGGGAAATGGGGAGACATTAGACAGTTTGTTTTGAGCAGAAGAAATAAAAATTTA
>JAQZBX010084566.1:0-13222 GCA_029593785.1 Cabassous unicinctus | reverse complement strand
GAAAAAAAAAAAAAAATGCACAAACAGACGAGGGAGCCAAACATCTTGGAGCAGCGGGGAATGTTCAAGTCTCTCCTATTTAAAACAAACACTTCTCAGCTCCACATTTCCTCCAGCTAGTCCACTTTCTTTTCTCCTTTACAGCCAGGCCTACTTTTTGTTGTTTCTGCACACCTAACACCTTGCTAGCTTTCTCCCGAAATTTCTGGCCATGCTTTCTGTTTCCTTTGTAGACTCCTTCTTCCTCTTTCTGGTCATTAAATGTTGGATCAAGGCTCAATTCTACACCCTGTCCTTTGACATTTTCTCCTTAAGGAATTTCATCCATACCCTTGGCTTCAATTATCTCCTGAACACAAAATGACTCCCAAATAAATGTAGAAATAATACCTAATAAATATACTAAATATATATATCCAGACCCTGAGCCCGGAATCCATATCCATATAACAAAATCCCTTTTGTACACATCCATTTGGATCTTTTAAAGACACTTGAAACATAGCATGACCAAAATCAAACTCGGTGCATGTCACTCATCACCAAACCCTTCGATCATCTCTGACAGCTCCCTCTTTCTCACTCTCCTGCATCCAGTTCTCGCTCTGTCCATTTTGCCTCTTAAGTCTACGTCACAACCAGGCTTCTCTGTAGTCTTCTCCGCCACCCTGGTCTAAGGCACAGCTTCTCCCCTCTGGACCGCCACAGCCCCCTAACAGGCCTCCCCATACTGGCTCTTTCTCTACACTGTACTCTTCTTTCCACTATAGCCGGAGTAGCACATTTAAGACGGAAATTTCAAGAAGACCCTGTCCTATTGGCCCTCTCCCACCTCTCAAAACAAAATGCATCCGTATGGTCCTCTTTCTTCCTAGGAGGAAGAGCAGTATTCCCAACATGGCCAGGAAGCGATCGGCAGTGGCCCCTCTTCACTTCCTCCAGCTCATTTTGAACTCTGCTCTTCCTCCTAATACTGGCTTGTTTTCTTTTCCTCAAAAGACCAGCCCTACTCCTCCCTGGGACCAATCCCCAGAGTATTCCTCCTTGGCGCCTTCTGCACAGACTGAGCACCCTTCATCCTTTAGGTCTTAGGTCAGTCATCACCTCCTCTGAGAAGCCTTCCCTGACTCCCCAGACAAGGCCAGTCCCCATGCTTACACACTTTCATGGCCCTGTGCACCTTCCCCTCACATGCCTTGTCAAACTGGTAATTTCATTTTTTACTTGTGCGATTGGTTAATTTCTATCTGAATCCTCTGGAAAATGGGGAAGGAGCCATGCCTGCGTGTGCTCGCTATTGCAAGCAGAGCCTGGCACACACCAGACGTTCAATAAATATTTGCTGAAAGAGTCAACGAAGCTTGCAATCAATGGCCCACAGCAGTTTCCTCCAAAAGCTTTTGTGTGAACCTGAGGTTTAAACAGGCCACCACGGCTAGAGAACCTTTAGAGGAGCTTCATGTTTGTTTGAGAATTAGCACTTGCAAAATGTCACATTTTGAAAATTAAACACACCACAGACAATACCCCCAATTGATGACTAGGTCATGCGGGATGGTTTATTTGCATTACAGTTGACATTTTACCGTAGAAATAAGTTGCAAATGGCGATTAAGTTCTAACCCAGCTCGCAAAAACCTTGTTTATCCCCTGAAGTTGTCAGCATTTTATTGATAGGAGCTTTAAGACGGACTGGACTTCTGAGCCAGGAATCCAAAGTCCTTCTTACTATAAAACCTCCAGACCCTTTCCGCCCTGAGTCTTCAGGGACCCCCTTGTTCCTAAAGCTCTCTGAGGCCTGTGCAAAGCAGTAAATAATGTATTGTCAGAGGACAGTTCTAAGAACAAAATGATAGGGAAATGCTTTTCAGAGGGAAAAAATAATAAGAGAAGACTTCAGAAAGAGGAGTCAGGGGGGTGGGAGAAGAGGTCAGGGGAAGTGGGAAGGGGCTGAGAGAGAGGGCACAGGCAGATGGACTGTCGAGGACAAGCCGGCCTGGGAAGGCAAGTTCTACACCCAAACAGCCGGGCTAGTTGCAAATCAGATGTTCCCAAGATAGTAACCACTGTATATTCAAAACTGGTTTTAAGGCCTTGAACCACACCCCATCCTCAACCAAGACCTCTCCGTTCTGGTACTTTGTCACAGAAGCGAGAACTGCCCAAACTACCAACACTACAAGACATAGGCATCCTAAATTCAGCAGAAAAGCAATTTTACAGCGTACCTTTGTTCCATTCCAGGTCAGAGGGCCACGCAGCACAAAAACAGCTCCTTTGAGAAAGTAGAAACACAGTGAGGTCGAAATCTGCTGTGAGACGATATGATCAGAACGTCTAGAATGGCTGATGCCTGGCAATTTCATTTGCTTATTAACAAATTTGATTTTGAGTCTCTGTAGCTAGAAAACCCTTTCAAAAGCAAGTATGAGAGCAAAGCTCAGGAGTCAGTCTTGTAGCAGTAGGAACACTTAGCCAGCTGATGTGAATTGCAATTGTCTTCGTAGATCCGCCAACCTTTCAGTTACCCTACCAGCTGCATTCACAAGAGCCTAGAAAAAGGATGGTGAACTTCAGATAAATTAATTCCTTGCCAAAACCCAGAATATGCAGTGCGTGTGTGTGTGTATTTTGCAGACACATAAGTATGGTGAAAGAGGAGAAAGCTTTAAGGAAGAATGAGCATATCACTCGCTAATTATACTCTTCTGGAAGTGAGTCAGCTTGTCATAAAAACGCACTTCGGTTTTCTTGTAATGCAGTAATAATAATTGCTTTATTGTAAAAGTGAAGGAAGGAACACTGTAGAATATTCCATTGGGGTGTAGAGTTTAATTCTGGCCACAGAATTTTTCCCCCCAATTCGTGCATTTCTGTCTTCCCAGCCTGTAGGGACCAGACAGGGAACTATTTAGGGTCCAAGCCTGGATTTCTGAGAAGTCTGTAACTCCTCTTCTGTTTGACAAAATTCCTGTCCTTTGGCTACTAACTTTATCTCAACTCTAGGAAGCAAGTTTGCCACGGTTCTTTAAACAAGTACAATAGAGGAAAGGACATGTCTGTCCACCTATTTTTTAAAACTCACCTCAAATACTTCCGCCTTCATCAAAATCATTCACTACATTTCTCACGAATGATTCTGGTTCCTGAGCTCCTGGAGAATTCTATCTCTTACAATTTTCACTTTAAAAGAAAAGGGGCAATGCAAAGTTTCCTAAATATTTTGTCTGTTTTAGCCTCGCCTCTCTAATTGGTTTGTAAACTTCTGGAGCACAGGCTCGGTGCCTTAGGACTTGAATTCCCCGCAATGCTCAGGATGGTGTGTAGGACATGGCTCAGTAGCAAATTGACCCTAAATTAGCAAGAGGACAGTTTTAAGCACCACTGTCGTAGTAGGAGAAATGGCTGTTAGTAGGATAAAGAAATAAAGAATTTCTACATAAGGCAATTCTTTAGGTAACAGCTTGCCCCAAAAGTATTTTTTTTTCTCCCCCATATCAAGAAGTTCTCTCAAATACTTCCTTCCCTAGTTCTATTGACATCAAAGAATGTTTTTAAATTGAGGTATAACTTGCATGTAATAGGGCACACTACTCCCAAGTGGACACTTCTATGATTTGTTGCATACATATACACCCATTCAACCACCAAACACATGAAGATATAAAATGTTTCTAGGAGTCTAGAAGCCTCCCTTGTTTCCCCTCCCAGTCAAAACCCTCTGAAATGGCAAATCATTCTTCTGACCTCCGTCGCCCCAGGCTAGTTATACCAACTATCAAATTTTACACAAAAGGAATCATACAGGGAAACACGTGGCTCAAGCGATTGGGCTCCCGTCTACCATATGGGAGGTCTGGGGTTCGATTCCCAGGGCCTCCTGGTGAAAGGCGAGCTGGCCCACGCAGCTGTTTTGTGGAGTGCTGGCCCACGTGCAGCTGTTTTGTGGTGCGACAACATGACACAACAAAAAGAGACACAGAGGAGAGACGATAAAAGATGCAGCAGACCAGGGAGCTGAGGTGGTGCAAGAGATTGAGCACCTCTCTCCACTCTGGAGGATCCCAGGATCGGTTCCTGGTGCCGCCTAAAGAGAAGACAAGCAGACACAGAAGAAGACAGAGAGCAGACAGTGAGTGCAAAACAACGGCAGGGGCAGGGGGAGAAATAAATAAAAATAAAATACATCTTTAAGAAGAAAAAAAGGGATCATGCAGTGATAGACTCCTTCGTCTCTGGCCTCTTTCTCCCAACTACTGTGGGATTTCTCTGTATTGTTGCGAGTAGCAAATTAATACCAAGCTTAGCAAGTAGAGCAAAGGTATTTCTCATCCCAGATGGACTTAGTAGAGGAAAGAAGGGAGAACTTAAATAAAATTTGTATTAGTGTGCCAAGGTATAAAAATTGCCATTTTAACAGTAGGAACCTGAATTCTCTTAAGGAGCGAACAGTCTTGGCAACACTCTTTAGACTTGTTTAAGTATTGGCAAAGAAACAAAGAGGGCTCATGAGTCAGGTCAAGGGACTTTGGGTATGAGAGTAAACAGGATGAGACAGGAAGGGAAGAAAGTCAGAGAAGAGACAGGCGAAGCTTATCGACGGACGAGAGAGGGACCTTGCAGATAAAGATGGTCAGTGAGGAGCCCCTGGTGACGGGGTGGCGGGAGGACTTTCAAGAGCAGGCATGAGTTCTTGTGAGGCAGGGATGGTGCCTTCTCAGCACCTGCCTTAGCTCCTGGGGCTGCCACGAAGTGAGTGGCTTGGACCAACAGAAACGTGTTCTCTCACGGTTCTGGATGCAGGATCTGAACGCAGGGTGGCGGTGGGGCCACCCTTCCTTTTTAACTGTAGTGGAGAACGCTTCCTCGCCTCGACTAGTCTCTGGTGGTTTGCTAGCGACCTGTGGTGTTCTCTGGCTTGGTGGTCACACGGCCTTCTCCCCTCTACCTGCCTGTGCCCAGTTCTTCCCTTCTCATGAGGACACGAGTCATACTGAATGAGGGGCCTCCCTCACCCAGTTTGGCCTCATCTTAACGACAACATCCTCAAAGACGCTGTTATGGATTGAATCGTGTCTTCCACAAAGACACGTTCAAGCCCTCACAATAGTTAAAATGAGGCCAAACGGCATCAGGAAATGTGACACAGAGTGAGTAGGGACAGAAGGAGGCAGACGGCCACGTGACGGAGGCAGAAATCGACTTCCGGGTGGCTGGCAAGCCACCAGCACAAGGTCCAGGCTTCAGCAGAAGCATGAGCCTTCCAGCCCCTTGATTTTGGCCTGCCGGCCTCCAAAACTGGGAGACAATGACGTCCCGCCGTTTTACGCCAACCAGTCTGCGGTGCTTTGTTACCGCGGCTCTGACAAACTAAGAGAGACCCTATCTTCAAATAAGAAACCCACGTCTACAGGACTGGGGGAGAGGACCTGAACGTGTCTTTGTGGGGGTCTTTGCCAACCCCTACCACCACCTCATGCCTTCAGCAAAGGGTGCTCCACTCAGGGATGACTTGGGGAAACGTGAGCCTCTCTGGGCCACAGAGGCGTGAGAGCAAAAGATCATTGTTCAAGGAAAATTGAACCTGGAGGGGATCCGAAGTACAAGAGCCCTAGGAATTAAAAAAGGAAACAGTGGAGGAGAGGCATTTCCCATCAGGTACGGGGCTCAGAGTTGTTCTTCCCCCCTTAACTCTGAAAGGACAAGGTGAGCTTTAGGAAGATACCATACAGATCAAACAAGACCTATGAAGAAAGGGCCAATGGGAGAAAAGAAGGTTTTAAAAATTAAAACCGTGAGTGCTTAAACAAACCAAAAAAATCAGTAGAAGCCCTAAGTGGAGGAATAATATGCCACAACCCAAATCTAGAGTTTGTGAAATGAGATCAACTTAAGGAATCTCCCAGGAAGCAGAGAGAGAGAAAAAAAAGAGAGGTAGAAACTATGAAAGAAAAATGACAGGAAGAATAATATATAATAACTAATTTCTATATAATAGGAATTCCAGGAGTAAAGAGAACATATGAAGAAGGGATGATCAAGGAAATAATAAGAGAAAATGCTTTTAGCTGAAGGAAAACTTGGCATTTCAGTCATCACCTTGCTGGGCATCTCAATTCCATTTGGTCATTGAAAGCTGTTACGGGTTGACTTGCGTCTTCCACAGGGTTCTGGCTCCCAATGCCTCAGAATGGGACCTTGTTTGGAAATAGGATCCTTGCAGGTGGGGGTAGTTAGGATGCAGTTGTACTGAAATAAGGTGGGCCCTTAATACAGTATGACTGTGTCCTTATAAGAAGGACGACGAGATGCAGAGACACAACGGGAGAAGAGCACGTGACAATGCGGCAGGGTGAGGAGATGCACACAAGCCCAGGAGCGCCCAGGAGCGCCCAGGAGCGCCCAGGAGGGCCGGCAGAGCTCCAGAAGCTGGGAAGAGGGGAGGCGGAGTCTCCCCGACAGGTTCTAGAGGGAGCACGGCCCTGCCGACACCTTGACTTTTGAATTCTAGGCTCCAGAACTGAGACAGTACATTTCTGTTGCTTTACGCCACCAAGCTGGTGGTCATCTGGCATGGCAGTCTAGGAAAATAATACAGCAATGTTCACTTTTTTGAAACTCTGTCTTCCTTTGGCCTCCGTGGAACCATTCTCGACAACTTCTCCTCCTTCGCCGCCAATATTTCACAAAACACCGAACCTCATCCACGTCAGATGAAGCCCCGGCCCTGGTCCAAGTCCACATCCTTGCTCTTTTGACGTCGCCAGCAGCATCTAAACTGGCCTTTCTGCATCTCCCTTGGCCAATCCCGCCTCCAACCCACTTGCAACATTACAGCCAAAACCCTCTCTTTAAAACGTCAGAACTGATCATGTCTCTTCTCTGCTTTAAACTCTCAAGGGTTTCCCTCTTCCCTGAAGACAAAGTCCAAAATCCTTAACACGGCCCATAATCTGCATCCTCGTCTGACTACTGCCTACCTCTCCAGCCTCATCTCGTACCCCTGGCCCATGTGACCTTCTGACAGTTTGTCATACGTTCCAGGACTTTCTCATTTCAGCCATTCCCTCTGCTCGAAACGTTCTCCCTCCTCATCCTAGCCTGGCTAACTTGTACTCACTGCTCAAGTCTCAACTCAAATGCCACTTCATCGAAAAATCTCTGATCCCAAGGATTTGATTAACCCCCGATCTAAGATCCTATGGCAAATAGAGCTCTGCGTTTCTCCTTCTTTACACCCTGCACACCTGTTATTGCTTACTCAAGTCTGTCTTCATCTCTAGACATTTTGCTAAATGAGACCAGGGGCTCTGCCTCTTGTTCATTGCTGTATCCTCAAGGCCTAGCATGGTGCATATTTTTGAATGAATGAATGAACTGAATGCTTTAGGAATACCTAAGAGGGACACCTAAGGCAGACTGTCACAGGGAAATGAAGGTCAGGTCTTTTCCAAATTTGTTAAGACTGTAATTTCTAGAGGAAATTTAGTCAAAACCAGAGGAAGTGTTTATCAAAGAGCCAAATGTTTGTAAAGGGCAGATATATTTACAGAAAACAGCTAAGGAGAGAACGGGTTTTAAGACAAGCATTGCAATTCTCAAGTTTTATAATACAAAATACAGCATGCTCTAGGGTGTGACAGTATCCAATCGTTCTGGCCAGCGGTACAGTTCATACTCTGAGGTTATTTTGGATAAACTCGTGCTACATATTTTTCATTAAACAAAAACGTATGCAGGGTAGACACAAACAATAGTTTCCAGGATGAGGCATTTGAAGTTAGCTCATTTCCATAAGTTAACAAAGCTTGGGACTAAAGCTTTATACAAGTAATTTGACCTAGAAAAGAAAGCAATCCACAAAAATTTTTAAATCATAGGTATTTAGAGCTGAAAGCATCCTTACATTATCCAGTTCAATGCTTTCACGCCACTCCTATTTTGCATAGTATTGGAATCTAAAGTCCCAAACAGTTAATTCACATTCCCAACATTACATGCCCAGTTAGTGGCACATCTGGTAATAAAAATCAGGCCTCTGTGTCAATGAATAGGAAACTTTTCTGATCTTGATTCCATAAGCTCCAATGAGCCTTTTCCAAATTGCAGTCTGAAAAATATTTTCTGGAAGCCCTCACCTTCTACCAATCTCTGATCCTGATCCACCAAATACCACATCCTATATTAAAAGAAGACCTTAGGTATTGCTAACTCAGTAACACCTCCCCTCACACCACACGGGAACGTCTTAGGAGGTGTCAGCAGGGGTACCTGGAGAAGGCTGAACGACTCATTACATGACACTCTGTTACGCGGCTTTGGGTAATATCACCCCCATCTGTCCTTTGTGAGCTCTGGGCAAATCAGACTCCATGCTGTCATAGACTATTTGGGAAACTTCTTGCGTTTTAAAATAATTACTCAGGACTTTTGGCTCCAGCCAAGATGAATAGCCTCATTCCTCCCAGGTCCTCCCTCTTACAAGTAAAAAACATAACAAAACAAACAAATCAAGATAATCCTAAAACGTATTCCAGTAACCCACAGGAAGGCAGGAAAAGAGAAATGAGGGAAAAGAAACAGAGGAAACAAACAATAAACAAATATGCAATAGCTGATTGAAGTTCTAACATCAGTAATCACCTTAAATGCAAGCAGTCAACATATACCAATTAAAGGAAATATTGGCAGAGATGATTATAAAAAGTATGATGCAAGAATGAGTGGTCTATAAAAATCCACTTCAAGTACAACAACACAGGTAGGTTGAAAGCAGAAGGATGAAAAAGACGTACCAGTCATGTATCAATCAAAACAGAGCAGGAGTGGTAGTTGACTATCAATGCAATCAGCAATATGAGTTTTGAACTACACTTTAAAAGATTTAACATGTGGAGAGAAGGAGTAAATACTTAAGGTCAAATGGGTTCATATTACTATTTTCCGACCAAACCAACAGCAGTAAAGTACTTACCTTCTTCAGTTTCCTTCTTCATAAAACACTGGCCACTTCTTCCTGTGATCCATAAAAGATTGCAACCTGCTTGAATGGGAATGGACACACCCATCGTGTTCTCTTTCTCCATTGCGACACCGGCTCCTGAGATGTCGAAAGCTGCCGTGTGGACCTCAGCTAGTCACACTCACCCTCTCCAGATGGCTGGGGGCCAGGCTGGATTGTATCCATGCTGGAGTGCATTAGGGAATGGAGCTCGGCCATGGCTCCGGGGAAGTGAGGATACAGATCTGCCCTGTTGTCTGTGGGGAAGGGGCCAGAGCTTTTGCTTATTCAGACTCAACAACAGTGTGTGGCTCGTCCTCCTGGTTGCTCTTCCCCATCTGTTATAGTTTGACAGCACTGACACCTGTCTCTGATGCCCAGGGCAGGAAGCCATCTAGCATCCGAATAAGGCCAATGGACGTGCTCACCCCCTCCTCCTTCTTTGGTGCCAGTGGCACTGGATATTATATTCTTTCCTTATGAAGCCTGCTCCATTTCTAGTTTCCAATAAATTACCTACATAAACACGGAACTTAATTACCTTTATAAACACAGAACTTTAATACTTATATAAATATGGAGAAGCAGAATTTTTACTTTAAGGGGCAAATATTGTCTAAGAAGGAATATAATTTCCAGGAGCAGAAATTAAATGCAAAATTATGAGAAGACAAACAACACAAAACAACCACACGTCCTTCCAGAGTTAAACTCAGTGAAGAATATATGGTACTATCTAATCCTGAACGATCGTCTTCAGTGAGGCACTTGCAAGGAACGTGCTCATCCTTTTCAAATGGTCAGGTTGGCATCTGGAGGGCATGACCCAGAAGGCAGTGAAGGCCTTTCTAAGGCCTCCTGGTGATCTTTCGAACTACCACAAAAGCATTGAATATTCCAGCTTTCTCTATGGTCAGATTTAAGGTCAGCAGTTTTGAAAGTCATAACAAATACGAGGAGGAAATAAGTTTTCTCAGCATAATTAGGATATTCATTTCCAGGGCAGCTACAAAAAGTGAATGCTATATGTGGTGGTTTGAGACTGTATGTACCCCACAAAAGCATATAAAGTTAACCCTTTCCTGTGGGTGTGAGCCCCTTGTAAGTAGGACTTTTGATGAGGCTACTTCAGTTAAGGTGTGACCCACCTCATTCAGGATGGGTCTTCATCCTCTCACTGGAGCCCTTTATAAACAGAATGAATGCAGAGGGAGACAGAGAGAAAGCCACTGTGCACATTGCCATGTAGCAGAGGAGCCAAGGATTGCCGGCAGAAGGCATTCGGGAGGAAAGCGTCGCCTTGATGATGCCTTGATTTGGACATTTTCTTGGTCTCAAAACTGTATGTGAATAAATTCCTGCTCTTTAAACTGAACCCATTTAATGGTATTGCTCTGAGCTGTATAGGAAATTAAAACACACATATACATGGGAAGCGGATGTGGCCCAAATGATTGAGCTCCCACCTACCACATGAGAGGTCCCAGGTTCAGTTCCCAGTACCTCCTAAAGAAGACGAGCAAGACAGCAAGCTGATGCGATGGGCAGGTGTGGCAAGCTGACATAACAAGATGATGCAAGAAGAGATACGAGGAAAACATAATGAGAGAAACAACAAAGCAGGGAGTGAGGTGGCTCAAGCAATTTGTTGCCTCCCTCCTACATCGGAGGTCCCGGGTTCGGTTCCTGGCGCCTCCTAAAAAGAAGACCAGCACACACCAAACAAACACAGCAAATGTAAACAACAAGGGGGTGGGGAAAAATAAATAAATAAAATAAATCTTATCAAAACAAAAACACCGTATACAAAATATAACTTAAAATGGATGGATGACCCAAATATAAGAGCTAAAAGCATCAAACTCTTAGAGGAAATCACAGACCTTATCCCTCTGCAGGGTGTTCCACCACAGGACTTAAAGCCAGGAAGCCTTTGCCCCAGGCCTTATTTGTTTCTTACACCGCTTTCATTGGCTCAAGCTGCTTTTGCCTGGGAGGAGTAGGAGGCATGCCAGAGAGAGCTTCCCAAGTCAGTCTTTCCCACCCAGAGCAAAGCCAGGGACCCACAAAGGGAGGGCCAGCCAGCTCCAAACTGCCCTGGGGAGGGATGGGGATGGGGCCAGGAAGGCGCCAGGAGCTTCTTCCTTGGCTCCCCAAAGTTCTGCTTTCTTGACTCAGCACCTGCCCAGCATATGCAGCCCTTCAGCTGTCCTCCGCAGCTCTGAGTAAGTGTGCTTTCAAGTCTCCTCCACCGCCTTTGCCCAGTTGGAACAATGGCCACCCTCAGAGCTGTGTCCCCAGCAATCAGAAATAGCTAATCGAAAGCAGTGATCCTCGATTGGACCACGCCCCCCCGACCACTCCCACCCCAGATCTTGGGGAACTAGGTTTGTATGTCCCTTTCTGGCACCAGCAAGCTATGCCAGAGGCCAGACCCCAGTTCTGCCTGCCACGAGAGTGGGGGGTGGGAGGTGGTAACTGCCAAGTGGAAATAGCATTTCACCCGTATTTCTGGCAACTGACCAGCCGCTTCTTCCTACTCTTGCCTGGATGCTGCACAGTATTCTGCTGGGCTCCAGAGTTTTGAAATCGTTTATTCAGACAGTTCCTGTCTGTCTAATAGTCATTCTGGTCAAGGGTCTGATTCCTGGAACTTCAAACTCTGCCATCTTCCTACAGTTCCTCTGTAAATTATAATTTGCTATCAATTCTAAGAACTATCATATTATTAGTCCTCAATGGATAAAAAACACTTCTCTACCGAGTTCAGAGTCACAGAGAGTCTTGTCTCAGTGTGTATGTGGGAAGAGGGCAGAAGGACAGGAGGAAGGTCAAATTTTATAAAACATTGCCATGGCTGAGGATGAAGACGGGGCCGACAATGTGCCAAACCTGAACATTGGCCATGTTTTAAAAGTAATGGAAATAGTTATAGACGATGCCATATTTGTTAAAACACTTTAAGAACACACTCCAGGTGATCCCCACAAGGAAACTCTTGATACCAGGGGGACCATCCAGAGACGTTCCCAATTCATCTCCCTCCCTTGACAGTCACTCTTTGATCATGCTTAATGGGAAACTATATTACAGGTTGGTACAAATTGTTGGAGCAGATCTGTAAGCTTGTGTGTTCATTTCCTAGGGCTGCCATAATAAATGAGCACATACCTGGTTGCTTAAAACAGGGATTTATTCTCGCCGGATTCTGGAAGCCAGAAGTCAAAGGAAGGTGTTGGCAGGGTTGGCACCTTCCAGAGGTCCTGCAGGAGGGTCGGTTTCATGCCTCCCTCCTTCCTTCTGTGACAAGCAGCAGTCCCTGGCATTCCTTGGCTTATAGATACATCGCTCAGTCTCTGCCTCCATCTTCGCAAGGTCTTCTCCTCTGGGTTTCTCTCCTTCCATCTGTTTCTTTCCTCTTCTAATAAGGACATTTGTCATTGGGTTTAGGGCTTACCCTCATAATCCAGAATGACCCCATCTCAAGATCCTTAACTTAAGTATATCTGCCAAGACCCTTTTTCCAAATAAAGCTACATTCAGAGATTCTGGGTGGGCTTATCTTTTGAGGTGCTACTTCATTCAACCCACTACTTATTTATATGATTTTAGTTTGGGGAAGAAGGCTACCAGAACAGAAATATAAGCAAAATGGAAGTAAAAGCTACAAGGAGGAGATGCAGCGTTTCCTGGAGTTTGGAGTTGATAGATGGATGTGGTAAGACTTGTGGTTTGTCATATCCTCTGAAAACTGACCTGAGCTTGGAACATTTCTGAAATGGCTCTGAGATACTTATCAATGAAAGTGTATCACCCTCCCAGTTTATCTTCCTAGAATTTCATTACAGAAACAAAATATTCTTAATTGTAATGTACTGAGATAAAAAAAAATTACTTGAGAGGAAAAAAGTGTAAGTAAACAATCAAACGGAGTTTCACTTGCAATCTACTAAATTCAGATTCCATTTCCTTTAAGATGGTGGACTAAATACCTAAGTGGACCCTCTTGCTAAAAACAACTAAAAATCTGACATAAGCTTAAAAGGCTCAAGAGCTACCAAGAAAGTAAGAAGTTCTCAAATCCCCTAGAGCAGGGGTTCTTAACAAGGGTTCCATGAACTTGAATTGAAATTCAAAAAAACATTATTCTTTGGGGATGTGCTGGCACAGGTGTGATATATTTATTAAATATTGCACAGTATAGTGTGTTCTTAATAAGGG
>JAQZBX010084565.1:0-13242 GCA_029593785.1 Cabassous unicinctus | reverse complement strand
AACTCAGGACCTCCCATGTGGGAGGCAGGCACTCAACTGCTTGAATCACATCTGTTCCTTGCTCATTTGTTTTTGCTCATTGTCTGCTCATTGTCTGCTCATTGTTTGTTTGTCTTCTTTAAGAGGCACTGGGAACTGAACCCGGGACCTCCTGTGTGGGAGGCAGGCACTCAACTGCTTGAATCACATCCTCTCCCACTCCATAGCTTTTAAAATATCTTTTCTCTTTGAACATCTCTTTGAAGAACATCCCCAGTTTTCTGAAGTGCTATTCAACCTCTGATTCCTCATTTTGCTAGTCTTCATACCTTTCGTATGCTCATTAAGGACCTTCATACCTTTTGTATGCTCATTAAGGATAGAATTCTATCTTCTGATAGAATTTTTCTTTACCTGGAGACTCAACCTTACTAAAAGCCACTTATAACCTGCTTCATTTTTGTTCATTCTTCTTATGCTTTATTTCCCTCTTAGTCATGTTAGTCTATCCTTTCCATTTTGAATTCACCCTTGACTGGGAAGATGGAGACCAATGAGTTGTTAAGTATTTCAGTTTTTTTTTTCTGGTTATCTTTTAAGGCTACACTGTATGAACTACTTCTTTCCATATTTTTATTTTTCCTGCTTCTTAAACACCTTAGAATTTAAAAACATGTCATTGTCTGGGACTCTGGCAGGAAGGAATGTGATCACATGAGATGTTTTATGTCAAGGCTTTGTTGAATGTCTAGTATATGTGGCTATATACCAGCCTATGGACTTCTGTGTAAGAATGACACAGCAATTTATATCAGAGCCCTCTGTTCTTGCTGGGTGATAGAATATATTCTACTTGACTCAAGGAAGTACATAAAAAATCCAAATGCCATTGGATGTAATACAAAGGAAGGATTTTACTCTCTGAATGGTCCTTTGCAGTGCATAAGGGAAAGTGAAATGGACAGAAGGGGCAATGGAGAGCAGGTGAACCTAGGTGGTGAAAGTCCTAAATACAGGTCCCCTTTCCATAACATGTGAGCTCTTTGACCTTGATTTCAAAAGCCTCAGACTTCTAACCTGTAAAATGTTTATCACAGTTATTCTGTTGCTTACTTTGCTAGGTTGAATCAAATAAGACAGGTCTTTGCAATGTTAGGGAGTATTATTAGTCATGAATAGCCTGGGGAGTCTTTCTGGAAGGAATGGTGGTGAGGAACATTCACTGCCATTAGCAGTCTGTACAGGATGGCAGAAGAGTATGTGGGAGAATCTGGATCAATCTGTTTGTCCTCTGACTTTTGTAGATCACAGCAATATACCTGCTGAGAGCATCATTTGTCTCTGCTATGTGAGCAAAGGACAGGGGGTCATGTTCTTCTCAGATTATATATGAAACCCTGGCTTGTGACCTTCAAGTTGAAGATTGCAGCTTTCAAGATAGGACAGAGAAAACTGGGAAAAGCAGCTGTGCTGGCAGGGCAAGCTGGATGTTGAAAACTCTTCTCTCTGTCTCTTCCAGACTGGTTAATTCTGGCCTTACATCAGCTTGTTGTCCGGCCCTGGCTTCAGTGCTCAGCACAAACCAGAACCTCACACACCTTTACCTAAAGGACAATGCACTTGGAGACAAGGGTATAAAACTGCTTTGTGAGGGACTCATGCACCGCAACTGTAAGCTTCAGATGTTGGAGTAAGTCCCTTGGCTTGTGGTATGGTAACTTGTGGGTGCTGAGGGTAGAGAGAAGTTTGGGAAGACGACAGTTAGATAATCTGCTTCTGAGAAGTGATGATGTCTTTCAAGGGTTTAGTTTATTAAAGGATAATTGGATAGAGATGAGTTCTACTTCTAGATGGTATAAAGGTAGAAACTTGAGTTCTTTTTGCCCAGTCCTCTCTACCACAAAAGAATGGGGGCTATATGGTACTTGTGTTTTAGGGAAATGTGGGAGGGAGGCACCCAGATTTTGAGAAAAATCAATTCACAAATTGCAGTTACTAATTTGGTCTGCACAACTCAATGGGCTTGAAAAAAATACTCCCATCTAAATGGGAGAGAAAAACCATCGATGTATAAGGTTGCTCCAAGATAGTTAATTATGTGCTTTTTGTGTTGCTCTAAACTTTACAAGATGGGATCTGGGGGCCTGGAGGGAGAGCTAAGGGGATATTTTCAACAAATCTCCCCCTTTCTTACAGGTTAGATAACTGCAGTCTCACCTCTCACTGCTGCTGGAATCTGTCCACACTTCTGACCTCCAACCAGAGCCTGAGGGAACTGAGTCTGGGTAACAATGACCTGGGAGATTTGGGAGTCATGCTGCTCTGTGAAGTACTGAAGCAGCAGAGCTGCCTCCTTGAAAACCTGCGGTAAGTGTGCTCTGGAAAGAGATTTGCGTGGTGGGGCAGAGTTCTAAGGAAAAATTGATCAGTTACCCAAAACCAGGATGTCTGCGGTTTTATTTGCAGCCAGAGTTAGGTTGATCCTGAGTCAATTAATGCAGATTTTTAAAAATACAGTATGTGGGTCATTTACTACATATTCAACTCCATTCAGACATCTATAGTAATTCAAGGTCCAGTTGGATGTGAAAAGACTTTCCAACTGTATTCATTAAAGAATCATGAGTTTTATGTAAAGTGGACAAAGAGGATTTGTATATATAAGGGATTATATGTTGTAGAACTAGACCAATCTACAATTCATTCCAATTGTAAAGTTCTCTGCACAAAGAGTGTGTTGTTGCTATTTTTGGGGGTTTTCTAAATGGAAAAAGAGTGCTCTAAAACATCAAAACTAGAAATTCCATAAAATTCCAACTACCTGCAGTATGTTTGGTGGCCACTTGTTCTGTCCAGTCATCCATGATACCAGTGAGAAACTCATGACTTCTCTATTACGAGCCTGCTAGTTAGTCTCATGGCATGTACCAGCCCAAGAAATCACTTTCTCTCCTTAAGACGTTTTCCTCATTTTTGAAATCACCATGTTCTCATCTGGATTTTCTCCTACTTCATTGCTCCTCCTCTGTCTCCTTTCTGGCATCTTCTCATCAATTCTGACCTTTAAATGTTGACCCCTAAGGGCTCGGTCCTAGTCTAATTCTTCACCATACTTTCTTCCCATTTTATACCATCTAGTCTTCTGCCTTTACGTGTATATGGACGCTGTGCCCCTAAAATTATATCTCTATGAATTCTATGCCTAAAAGCATACCTCACCTCTTCATTTGGATGTCTAATAGGCCTCTCAGAGTTCATGTGTCCAAATTGAAACTTGTGCTATTCCCTTCAGTCTAAAACCTTTATCTCCCCATCTCAGTTAATAATAACTCATTTTTTAAAATTGTTCAGGTGAAAGAAATTTTGGTGCCATCGATACCTCTTTTTTTCTTATACCACATCCAATCCATCAGAATATCTTCTTGGCTCTGCTTTTACAGCATGTTCACTCTTGACACTTCTTGCCAAATTCAGGGATACAACCTTGGATCAAGCCATCATCACCTCTTGCCTGGATTGTCATGATAGACCATCCTGCATCTATTAATTTTTTCTTTTCATTTAAAAATTCATTGAAATTTATCATTTGTACATGAACATACATAAACAATAATTGTATAGTAGAAGTTGTGAACTTAAAAATCAAACATGCATAACATCATACAGGGTTCCCATACATCACCCCACCACCTATACCTCACATTGTTGTGAAACATTTGTAAAAAATTATGAAAGAGCATCATCAAAGTACTACTACTAGCTAGAGTTCATATCTTACATTTGGTGTATTTTTCCACCAATCCATCATATTTTTTTTTTGTTCATAAGCCATATAATTTATCTAAAGTATACAACCGACGGCATTTGGTATAATCACAGATTTGTGCATTCATTACCTCAATCAATATTAGAGCATTTTCATTACTCCAAAAAAGAAAAAAAGAGCAAAAAAACCCAAACCACTATCATACCCATATGATAGCACTACTAATTACAAATAATATGATGTGCTTTCACCATTCCTATTATTTCCAAACATTTACAAACAACTTTTTAGCAATTCTTGCATTATTCTTAACAGAGTATATAGAGGGTGCAGCTGAACCATAAGTCAGATCTTATCCTTCCAGTCAACATTCTTCAATGATTTCCTATCACATTCAAAGTAGTAGCTAAAGAACCCACAGTAGCTTATATGGCCTCATGTGATCTGGCCCCTGCTATCTCTGTAGAGTCATCTTCTCCTAACCCTTGCTCATTCTACTCCACTGACACTGGTCACTTTGTGATTCCACCCAAACACTGTCGTCTCTGGACTCTTGTGCTTGCTCTTCCCTCTTCCTGGAACACTCTCTCTGCCTATATGCACGTCTTATTCCCTTATACTCTTAAAGTTTTTGCTTAAAAGTCTTCTTCTGTGTGAGGCTGTTTCTGACAACCCTACAAGAAATAGCAGCCCAGCATGCATTTCCCCCTTCCCTGCTTATTTTTCTCCATAGCATTTTTCACCATTTCAGATATATAATTTTCTTGATTATATATTATCGATCTCTTCCACAAATAAATATAAATTTCATTAGCCCAGGAACTTTTGTTCATGCCCATGTCCTTAAGGCTGGGAACCCACTGGAATGTACATTTGAATAATCAGAAGTTTAGATAAGCCTTGTATCCGAATGTGGCTACAGTGCAGCATGTTTGCCACAGGAAAAGCCAATGTTCCCAAAACTAAATGAAATGAAGGGACAAAGGGAAAAATTGTTCAGGAGGAAGCTGAGGATGTTGCTCTATGTGAGGTCACTGACCCAGCCCTAAAGAATATTCTGGACTTTGGAGACAGTCTCAAAATAAACTGGAGATCCTGGGAGGCACTCAACCAAAGTAAAATTGTTAGAAACTATATATGACAAATTATCTGATTTGTTTAATAGTTAATTTGCAAGGAAAATTATTTTAGAAGAGAAAGAGGAAGAACGTGTACCAAAGAAGATTTAAGAGGCTTAACAGCCAATTATAATGTATATATGTAAAATGGTTGCTGATTAAATGCATATCATATAAAAGAGTAACAAGATAATTGAGGAAATTTTAATCTTGAATGGACATATGATGCTATTAAGGAATTACTGTTAACTTTTTCAAGTGTCATAGTGGCATGTGGTTATATTTTTAAAAGTCCTCTTCATTTAGTGTTACACAGTGAAATATTTAAAGATGCATGAAATAATCCATTGGTGGGAGAAGTGGATGCGGGATAGATGAAACATGGCTGGCCATGAATTGTTAATTGTTGAAGCTGGGTAATGGGCATATGGACATTTATTATACTGTTCTCTCTACTATTACATATATTTAAACTTTTTGAAAATTGAAAGTTAAAATTATAACAAAAACCAGATCTAGCATGAAGCACAGCATTTTAGAGTTAACAGGTATGTGGGGTTAAGGGGAGTGAGATGAGCTTTCTTAATTCTTGTTCTTTTGAAGAGTGCAACTCAAAACTTTCTATTTGTTTTACAGGTTGCATGAAATGTATTTCAATCATGAGACAAAATGTGCATTAGAAACACTTAAAGAAGAAAAGCCCGAGTTGACCATTGTCTTTGAGCCTTTTTGGTAGTGATGGAAGCAGGGCTGTCAGATGCCAATATTCTATAGCATTCATCCAAATTCACACAAGGGGGAACTGGCACTCCTCCATCCAGGTTCAGAACTACAGCTCTATGATTCTTCTGGTCCAGTGTTGGAGACCAAAGCTTGCTGATGGTGTCTTACCTAAGGAACTTGAGCAGCTAGTGCCTCCGTCAGAGAATATGTACCCCTTGGGGGCTTTGTGTGATTAATTCATTTAAGAAAGCACTTTTTCTCTCTTTTTTCTCTTCTTACTCTCTCTAACTCTCCTTTACCTTATATCTTATTCCCCTTCTTTACTGTGTTTACTTTTTCCGTATCACCACTCCTACCATCTTTCTCTTAACTGACCATACTATAGGATAAGTTAACTATATATTATGTTGCAAGTTTGTGGCAGCTATATTTATTTTTAATTTTTGTAAAATTTGTATTTTCTAATATAAAATAATTCATGTTTATTGTAGCTAATTGGAAATTCAGAAAAAAATATAAAACTTTGTTGTATTTATTGAAGTAAATTGTGTCCTTTTCTTAATTTTAAAATGGATGACTAGAACTCTTTTTATTTATTTACTTAAATTACTAAAGATAAATTAAATTACTCTATGCATTTTTTGAACCTCTTTGACAAATGATCCAATTGTTGTCAATAATTTTTTTAAAAAATCACCTCACCCTAATCCTGATAGTTGGAATTTCAGCTCTGGTAGGTTAAGAGGATGTATATCATACAAGGGGAGGTTTTAGAATGGTTGAATCTTACAGTGATAAATAGAAGCATTATGTAGAAAATGCATTTTGCTTTTCATTGGTAAGAACTTATTTTTTAAAATATATTTTTAATTTATTTTTAAAAGATACCTAGATTACATAAAATGTTACATAAAAAATATAAGGGATTCCCATATGCCCCACTCCCCACACCTCCCACATTAAAAACTTCTTTCATTGGTGTGGTATGTTAATTACAACTGATGAACATATTTTGGAGAATTGCCACTAAGCATGGATTATAGTTTACAGTTTAGTTTAAACTCTCTCCCACTCAATTTCGTAGGTTATGGCAAGATATATAATGCCCTGTATCTGTTATTGCAATATCACTCAGGTCAATTCCAAGTCCTGAAAATGCCCCCATATTGCACCTCTTTTTCCCTCTCCCTGACTACAGCACATCCAGTGGCCACTGTCTCCACATCAATGACATAATTTCTTACAAGAAGTCTATAGTAGAATACCAGTAAGTCTACTTTAGACCATATTTTATTCCCCAATCCTGAGAATTCTGGGATGGTGATACCCACTCCACCTCTAATTGAGAGGGGGCTTCGATCCTATATGGCTGATGAATGGGACTCTCTTCTTTGCAGTTGTAATCTCTCTTAGTTCCTTGGTGTGGTGGTTGTTCATCTTCACCTCCTTGTTAGCTGTCCTGGGTGAGTCCAATGAACTGGAGAGTAAATGTAGCAACTCTGCTTAGGCTCAGGGTCCAGCTGGCACATGGACAGCCCAGAGATTAAAGTCTCTTGGACGTACACCTACGAATTCTCACACCAACTATAGGTTCAAATAACAGGAACAGAAGAGCATGTGTAGAGAAGTCACATCTAGTCCAACCCTAAAACACTAGGGGGCACAATGTCCAAAGTAGGGCCCACTGGCAAGGCACCAAACTCCAGAGCTATCTGCCATGACCTTAGGACCTAGGTGTCTCAGGAGCCCTCAGGATCCCCACTTTTTGGGGTAGTATCTACCTTGGCTGTGTATGAGATCCTGCTGAGACATGTATAAACGTTACCTCTCTGATGACCGCCCGACTCACTTTGAAGGCTCTTAGCCATATACACTCATTTGTGTTTACCTTTTCCCCCTTTTCTTCAAGATCTTTTTCCAGCTGTATCACCAGTCGGTGCTTGGTATAATCCCTCGGTGCCAGGGAGGCTCATCCCTAGGAAGAACTTATTTTGAATTTATCTCATCCCAGAAACAGTTCATCTATCACACTTCACATGGTATTAAATCATTAATAAATATTGGTCAATTGCTTCATTGCGCGTAGGGCAACTCTTGAACCATATGAAATTGCCCAGCTTGGAAATATTACTTACTCTGTAAAATAAGACCATCCAGACTTCTGCTACTGAAAGTGTGGTTTGAGAACTGTCAAGATAAGGAGTTTGTGTAGGAAGTAAATCAATCACCATACACTTTTTAGATAAGCTGACTTATTTTTTTCATAATAAGACATTCTCAATAAAGGAACAGTGTGTAATTTACAATCTGGTACAAATGATTTGTCTTGTCTAGGACCTGTACTTTTGAGTAGCACTGATCTAGACATTTGTTTTCTGTACTATGGTAATATGAGCTATTGCAGACTGCCTTCCTGCTACAAACATCTTGGCATTCTGTATAAAGTGTAATGAAAAACACATAGTTGGGCTTGAAAGACAGAAGGGGAAATCTCTGGGTACTAGGAACTCAAAACTTGTCTTGTAAGCTCAAGAGTTTATTTCATGGTGACTCAGCAATATTTGAATAGATAAAGACTCCATAATATGACTGTTTGGAAAAAATCCATGAAGTTTTTCACACAATTAGAACTGAAAAAATGAGCAAAGTTGCTGGATACAATATCAATATATAAAAATCAACAGCATACATTGAATTCTTTTCAAACATTATAGTAAAAATTGCATCAGGTAAAAAGCATCAATGTATGCTACATCTAGGGAGGAGGATACTTGCATAGACTTAAAGTAACCCCTACAGATGGCCAATCATTTGCAAAATAAAAACAGTGCAGAAATTAGACACCACTTTAACAATATAATCAAGAAGAATATCAATGGGGTTAGATGAACACTTGCCTTCAGATGAGATACCTTGAGAAGGAACTAATATCACCTATGTGGGATTCTGAGTTTGCATATCCCAAATCTCATCACCAGGCAACATCAGACAAACCCCAAATGATGAAGGGGAGGAGGGACCGTATTCTTCAAGGATATCAATGTTGATAAAAGGAAAAAAATTATGAAAATATTCCAGGTAAAAGCAGGCTAAGGAGACATGACAACTAAATGCAATACCTGACCCTAAACTGGATCCTATTCTAGAAGCAAAAGGTGATATAAAAGCCATTAAGGGTCAAGTGACTAAATTAGAATATGGATGATATATCAGATAAAATATTACACTAATAATAAATTTATGGGATTTGATGGCTGTACAGTAGTTATATGAAAGAATAGTCTCTTAGGACATAATCACTGAAACATTTAAGAACGAAGCATTGTGATATATGCACTTTATCCTCCATTGTTTCAGTAAAAAAACATTGTATGTGAGTGTGTGTTTGTGTATACATATACAGAGAGAGAGAACGAGATCGTGCAAGTGAGGGAGTGAGTGAAAGAATGCAACTGATAAAGCAAATTCGGCAAAATGTTGACAATGGCTAAATCTGGTAGAGGGGGCCAGAGGAGTGGTCTTTATACTATTCTTATTCTTTCATCCTTTCTGTACACATGAAAATATTTCCAAATAAAAAGTTAAAATTAAAATAATTAAACCATCTTGAAGCACGTATGATTTAAAATTTAACAAAAATTCTATTAATCATAGCCATAAATATTATAATGTACCTGGAATAAATCTATCAAAAATTGTGCAAAAAATACACAGAAGAAAGTCTAAATAAATGGAGAGATGTATCATGCTTGTGGATGGGAAGATTCATTTGCATGACACTCTTCCCCTAATAATAATCTAAAATTAAATGCAATTGGAATTAGTATACTAAAAGGAATTTTCATGGAATTGAGCAAGGTGGTTTTTAAAATGTGTATGGGCAAAGACTACCCAGGAAAATTTTGAAGACATGGGAGAACTTGCCCTACCAAATATCAAAGCTTATGTTGGAGTTATAATAACTGGTCAGTGTGG
This sequence comes from Cabassous unicinctus, assembly GCA_029593785.1. Lineage (NCBI taxonomy): Eukaryota > Metazoa > Chordata > Mammalia > Cingulata > Chlamyphoridae > Cabassous > Cabassous unicinctus. Next base: position 3,681 of record JAQZBX010084565.1, on the reverse strand, counting down.
CATATGCAGGAGAGAAAACAGAAGACAGAGTTCATACAGAGACTAGGGAAGTGTGATATGTGACAGGTGCCATTGAAAAAGGAAGGGCTGGTCAATAAATTGGGCTAGGACAAATGTCCATGTACATGGAAAATTATATCTGTTTCACATAATATAAATAAATTCTAAATGTATTGAAGACACATTTTAAAAGTAAAGCTATAAAACTTTTAGAAGATGTTTTAGTTTCCTAGTCTGCTTAGGCAAATTCCATGAAATGGTTCAGCTTAAACAAGAATTTATTTGCTCATGGTTTTGAGGCCAGGAAAATGTCCAAATCAAGGCTTCATCAAGGTAATGCTTTCCCTCCAAGACTGTGGCATTCTTGAGCTGGCTGCTGTAGCCTGTCACATGGCAAGGCACATGGTGACACCTCCTGGTCTGTTCCTTATCTTCTGGATTCTGTTTCAGCCTCTTCCTTCCTGTGGCTTTCTCTCTCTTTGTCTGAATTTCATATTCTTATAAGAGAATCTAGTAATAGAATTGAGACCCATTCTCATTGAGGTGAGTCACATCTTAACTGAAGTAGTCTCATCAAAAGATCCTACTTACAATAGGTTCACACCCACAGGAATGGATTACCTTTAAGGACATATTTTACTGGATATATACAGTTCCAAACCAACACAGAAGAAAATATAGCAAAATAGCTAATATATCATTTAGGGAATGCTTTTTTTGGAAATAGGCATTAATGCCTAAACTATGAAGGAAAGAGGGATAAACTATATTAACATTAAAAATTTTTAAATATTATTTCAAAGATTACAGGTAACCCAGAGCTAACACCCCTCTTATGCCCCAGCATTGGTCCACATTTTGCTCCAGCTTTTTCCATGGTCACCAGTTGACAGTACTGCACAGAAGCCACATCACTTATTTTTCTTTGGTTGTCAGTCTTGGGGTTTCTCTGACACTGCATAGGATATTTGCAGGAGCCACTCCATACTACCTAAACTGTTAACACAAGAGAGCTAATGCCCTGTGAGGTTGCTCTTGACCAAGGGAGTGTGAATCATGATGAATGCTCCCTCTTTCTTTCTGAGATGCATTCTACATGTTTTTCAGAAGGCCTTGCTGGGACTGAGCAACTGTAACTTATTACAGATGACAGTGTAAGAGCACCCCTTATATTTGCTTTCCCTCTTTCCACAATCACCCTCCCCAGTCCCTCACTCCTCCCTAGGATTATGTTCCAAAATAATTTGCCTGTAAAAAAGCCTTTGTCTCAGGTACGCTGGGGAAGACTGAGTCTAAGCACTTAGCAATTGCTATTACTGAGAAAAAGACATCCTTACAAATAGCTGAAACTTGAGAACCAGTTTCCCGGAGAAAGATAGTAAGGCAGAGTGTGTCTCAGTTGCCTCCACTGTCTTTAAAACTATGAGTTGAGTATATATTACAGGAGACTTTATCACAGGGCATGTATCACTCTGAGTACTATAGAATATGGAATATAAAAATAAGACATTAAAAAAACATGAGGGAGAAGTTGAAGAAGTAAGCTCTGAAAGGGGGTGTTGGAAGAGTAGAATAAAGCAGTAGAGCAGATGAACAGATTGGAGTTTATGGGGGAGAAACCAGCCAGCCACACTTGTCCAGGCTATGTGGGACCCCAGAGGAGAGCTGGTGAAGAAGTTCATGATGACTGCTGCTTCTGTGCTGGTGGTGGCCTGGGGTTAATGGTGGTTTTCAAAGCAAGCATTTGGGAAGTAGAACTGGGTGGAGAATGGAAAAAAGTGAGGACCAGCTGGAACTGCTGGCATTTTTACATCTGTCTCACCTCAATTACCTGTAATGTAAAGGCTGCTTTTTTTATGCCTTAAAAAAAAAAAAGAAGATTCTGGGAAACGTGGTTCTAGTTGAGCCAAGTTCACACCATACAAACCAGACACTAATAATGAAAGATTCCGAGAACATGGTTTATTGGGCCAGAATTACTGATTATGACACTTTGGTAAAAGATTAATATTATTATCATTTTTTTAAGAGCAGGTCTTGAAGTGTTTGAGTCTAGCCATTCCACAGATAGAATCTTTAATGCTTATTGGCTTTGAGAATGTGAAAGAGAGCCAACTGGAGTTGGGGAATGAGCAGCTAATGTCACCATCCTGATGAATGATATGATTTCAGACTTGAACTGGGTAAATTCCACTTTCTTTACACATTTTCCCACTTTGCTCTGTAACTGAGAAGCTGGCATTATAGGCCTACAACCTCCTCTGACCTTCCTTGGCCCCTGCTTTTTAGCTGATTTGAGTTGATGGAGAACCATTACAAGAGAAGAGAAGGAGGGAGGAGAGAGAGTTGTCCCTCTTCATCCAACTCTCTCTCTCCAGGTTCTGGTAACTGCTCTCTTCTCTTGGACTTGCAAGGCTAGGAGTGGATGGCACTCCCTGCCCCCATGCTGGGTACTTAAATATGCCTAAAACACAATGGTGCAAATATTCCTTTAGTTAAATGCTCCTCAGATTACCCAATTTGATTGTGTCATCTGTTTCCTACCAAGGCACTAACAGAAATTTAATCATCTTGCAGATGATGTCTATGTAAGGGCAACTGCTTAGTGGAGGGGGATATACCACAGTCCCAAAGCACTACAACTTTATATAAGCAGGGTTTTTTGAACATGGGGTTTTGGTCAGAAGCCAGCTACATAGTGGTTTGGCTGTGGTCAATAATAATACATACTATGAGGCCCTATGCCCAAAAAGATTTAAATTGATTTTCAAAATTGAAGGAGTGGATGATTTTCTGGGTCCCAGATAATTGCTAACATCTGGTAAACTCAAGGTCCCAGGCAAGGAAATTAATAAGAGAGGAATATGGATAAGGAGGCATGCAAATAGGATTCGAAGCAAGCATTGTGTTGATATCACGGCTTTGGGACTGTGTTGAAACTGAGAACAACCTAAGATGTATCATCATGAAATGGGGATTTTTTGAGGACCTAAGAAAATGTAGTCCTTAGAAATAATGCTATACTGGCAGCATCAGGCTACATGAGGAGCTAGAACTGAGGACCCCACTGCTACCTTCCAGGAGGCAGGGGAATGGGGGATGGTAACTGCTGCATGGAGAGTTAAATTCTCTGGTATTTACTGTAATTCACCAGACTATTCTTTCTACTCTTCCCTGGAGACTGTACAGTGTTCTCCTAGATTTTGGAGTTTCAGAATTGTTGATTCAGACAGTTCCTTCCAGTTCAATATTTGTTCTGGTGGAGGGACTGAGTCCTGGAGCTCCCTACTCTGTGGCCATCCCTCTGGGTAATTCTGATGTTCCCTAAAGTTTGAGAACTAATGAATTGGAAGCATGATTGCAAAAACAAATGAACCAAATAATTGCCGATGTTCCTCTAGGAAAATAAAAGACGCTTACAGTATCATGAGAGTTTGGATTCAGTGAAATCTCTATCTGGGTCTTAGTTTAGTCCCCATGACCTTAGAAAAGTTACCTAAACACATTATTTCTCTTCTGTAAAATGGACATACTGATACTTGCACCCTACTCTTGTCCTAAAGCAGGGCTTCTTAACCTTTTTTGTCCTAAAGACCCCTTTGCCAGTCAGGTGAAAACTACAGACCCCTTACTAAGTCCACACTATACTGTGTATTATTTAATAAATATATCACACCCTCA
>JAQZBX010084564.1:0-13243 GCA_029593785.1 Cabassous unicinctus | reverse complement strand
TTTATTTATCCCCCCCTTGCTGCTTGTGTTGCTGTGTCCATTTGCTGCGTGTCTTCTCCGTGTCTGCTTATCTCCCCCTTGCTGTGAGGTCTTGCCGCATCAGCCCACGGCGCTGTGCGAGCCGGCCTGCCCTCACAAGGAGGCGCTGGGAAGTGAACCCGGGGCCTCCCATATGGTAAACGGGGGCTCTATCCACTGAGCCACACCCGCTTCCCAGACATAACTTTTTTCTACTCTTCCTTTTCTGAACCTCTGATCCTAGTGACTGTGTTTGCTCCCTCTTGTTGCACTTATCACAATGGATTGTTTTTGTGTTTTCTACACTAGACTCCATGAGTTCTCAAGTCAGGGATTATGGTTTCTTATTTATTTTAGCATTCTCAGTATCTAGGCATAGAGACTCATTACGAATGTTTAAATGAGTGAACAAATAAAAATTTTTTTTGACTTTATATTTCCTTGGCATATTTCTCTCTGTACTTTTATTTGCCTGGTAATGATAGTTGGTACAATTTATTTGAATGCTTTGTTTGTCTGCACTCAGCTTAGTGTATCACATACAATTTTGTATTTGGCTATTGTGTTATAATTTATCTTTTTTTCTTCTCTCACTTGAGACTGTTCCAGGAAGGCAAAAAAAAAGTTGTCCTATTCTTCTCTATGTTAGGAGTGCCTAGTACAGTGATGCATAGTAGATCAGCAATTGTTTGCATAAATGATTGATATGTTAATTTGTTAATATAGTGAGTCTTTTACTGAATAACATAGACTATATTGTATAAAGCATATTTACATGGTATTCCAACAGGCACTGAACCAGGAGATTCAATGAAAATAGGTTATTATTATTATTATTATTTTTTAAAAGATTCTTAGATTACATAAATGTTACACAAAAATTACAGGGATTTCCATGTTCCCCACCTCCCACACCTCCCATAACATCCCACATAAACATCTTTCATTAGTGTGGCACATCACCTGCAATGGATATACACATCCTGGGGCTTTGCCACTAAGCATGGACCATAGTTCACATTGTAGATCACACACTCTCCCACACAGTTCTGCATGTTATATGCTGATGTAAAATGCCCTATGTCTGTCGTTGTAATGTTACTCAGGATAATTCCCAAGTCCTGAAAAAGCACCTGTATTACAACTGCTTTTCCCTTCTCTGCCCCAAAAGCGTTCAGTGGTCACTGGCTCCACCTCACTGTTGTAATTTCTTCCATTGCTTGAATCACATTATGTCTACAACAGAATACCATTAAGTCCACTCTAGTCCATAGCTCTTCCCCCAATCCTGAGGGGTTTGGGATGGTGATGTCCACTCCACCTCCAAGTGAGAGGGGGCTTATATCCCATGGATATGGTGGATGGGATTGTCCTGCCTGCAGCTGCAGACTCTCTCCATTCCCTGGGATGGCTGTTGTCCATCATCATCTCTTCACCAGGTGACTTGGGTGAGTCCATTGAGCTGTAGAGTAGGAGTTGCAGCTCCACCGAGATTCCAGGCACAGCTGGCACATGGGCAGGCCAGAAGCTCCAGTCTCTGGAAGTCAAAATGGGTGATTTTAGATTTTCTTATCTTTCTAGGTGCTCTCCTTCAGTAGTACCTTATTCAAGTCTCATCAAAGTACTCCAATAGGAGTAACCTTATTTTTCCAACTAGAAGTTGATGTAAATGGTCTAATACAGAATACTTGAAATTCAGACTGGATGATAATTATCTCTGTATCCATGTACCAAAATTATCCCTTTCTCTAATTCCATAGTAGAGATTCTTGTTCTTAGTATCCTTTAGCCCAGGGGTTTTTAACCTTTTTTGTTCCACGGATACCTTTGCCAGTCAGGTGAAATGCATACTACTGTAATTTATTTATTGCGTACATTCATAAGTGAAGGAAAAGCTAGATTTCAGTTAGAGATCAGAGAAAATAAAGATAATTTTTTTCAATTCAAGTTCACAGATGCCCCGAAATCTTAACCCCTGGTTAAGAACCCCTGGTCTAGCTAGAGATTAGGTAATCACAATTTCTGGTCTAGGTAGTTCTCTTCAGAGTCTGCATGAATTATCAGTAGGCAACCCCCAGAGCAGCATTTGCATTTTAAAAGAGGAGTTTGCTAAGTAGGCCAAATGACAGATTGGTGGAATGTGTGTGGCTGAAGGTAACACAAACTTGTATTTTACTCAGCTAGGGACTGAACAGATCTATTCACGTTACATATTGTTTCAGGTAAGCTGATGGTATTTTCCTAGCCAAAGAGTCAGTCTTTTGGCTGAAAAAGGATGGTTTTTATTTCTTGGCTTGTGAATTTATTTCCAGGAAAAGATAATGGAACAGAATATTTGAAATCAGGGAAATTCAGTGTCGTTTTCGCTAACTATAGGGCACTAATTCTTCTGCTATCTTTGTCTTAAAGCTGAAATTCACTGATGATTTCTGTGTCTCATGATATTCTCAGTCCCCCTCCCTCTACACCTCCCTTTTTAAAATTATATCCTCTAGGAATCCTTCTCACACTTGAGAGGGCTGCAGGGAAAGCAGTGTCCTAAGGGAATAGGGGAAGCCAGGTTTTAGTCAGAACAAAAAGATAAAAGAATTATTCAGAGAAGATGAGCTCAGACCTAGAAAAACAGACAAGTACTGGGGTGGGGGTGGGGATGGGGAGGTGTGGAATGTGCAGAGGTCTGTGAGTTGAAGGATGACCATGGAGTCCTGGGTTCCTTGTGGTGCTGGGCTCCTTAAATAGGGATAGAGAGTATTCATTTAGTACTGATGATTTCAGGGTAGATAGTGGTGGTGAGTGTTAGAAGACAGGAGTGAGGTCTTAATCAGGAGCACAGAGTTCTAGGCCTCCCTCTTTTTTAAAAAAAAAATTAAAAAATATTTTGTATTAGAGAAGTTGTAAGCCCACGAAACAATCATGTATAATGTGCAGAATCGCCATATATCACTCCTCTACCAATACCTTGCTTTGTTATGGAACAGCTGCCACAGGTTATGAAAGAACATCATCAAAATATTACTTCTAGCTATGGTTCATAGCTCACATTTGGCATATTTTTTTCCATACACCTCCCTATTATTAACACTGTGCATTAATATTGTACCTTTGTTATACTTCATGAGAGAACACTCATATTTGTACTGTTAACCACAGTCTATCATCCATCACATGGTTCACTGTGTTATACAGCCCCATGCCTTGTACAATATATCCAAAGTGTACACTCAGTAGCTGTCATTTTCATCACAGAGTTGTGCTGTCATCGCCTCAGTAAATTTTTGAACATTTTCCTTAGTCCAAAAGAAGAAATCTCATGCCCCTCTATTATTGACCCTTAGCATTGATATTGTACATTCTTTGACACTGATTCAAGGATATTACAATATTGCTGTTAACTATAGTCATGAGTTACATTAATTGTATTTTTCCCATGCATCACCATATTCTTACCATCTAGTAATAGTGACGTACATTTGTTCTAGTTCATAGAAGAACATTCTCATATTTGTACTATTAACTACAATCCTCATCCAACACCAGGTTCACTATGTTATTCAGTCCCTAGATTATTCTCTAGCTTTCTTTCACTTGACATGTATGTCCCTAAACAACCTTTTTCAGCGACAATCCCATTTCTAAACCAGCCGTATTAGTTATACTCACTATAATGTGTTATTATCAACTCTGTCCATTTCCACACTTTTTACAGTCAAGTAATTAAAAAACTCTACATACATTAAGCATCAGTACCTCTTTTCAACCCTTATCCTATCTCCTAGTAACCTATACCCTTGGTTTTAACTCCATGTATTTATTCTTTGTAGTTAGTTCAAGTTAGTGAGACCATACAATATTTGTCCTTTGGTATCTAGCTTATTTCACTAGCTTATTTCATTCAGCATAATGTCCTGAAGGTTCATCCATGTTGTCATACGTGTCCCAATTTCATTTCTTCTTACAGCAGCATAGTAGCATAGTATTCCTCCCTCTTTACTTTTTTTTTTTTTAAGGAGGTACTGGGGATTGAACCCGAGAAGCAGGCACTCAACCACTGAGCTATACCTGCTCCCAGTCCCTTCTCCTTTACTTTTGCCATTAGTGATGTGGAAGCCAGTGGAAGAGTAATTGTATCCGAAGCCAAAGGGATTTCCCCTTTTACTCCCCCCCCCCTTTTTTTTTTATCCCAAAGCTCCCTCTCACTTCTCCCTATAAGTGTTTGGAGGCCTAGGGAGGAACTTTCTTATCAGGAATACAACCAACATCAATTAAACAGTTATTCCTTACACTGTGCTAAAAGCTGGGGATAAAAGTTAAAAAAACCTGAAACTGCCTTCAAGGGGTTTATATACCGATGTCCATCATTTGTATGATGTCCATGATTTGTGCTTTATTCACTTGGCCTCCTTAACTTGGTTAAGAAAATGAAGGCACCTGTTATGCTTTTCAGGAAGAGGGAAAGATACATGTAAAGGCTCTGAGTTGGGAGAGAGGTTACTCTGTTGGGAGAACTGAAAGATCAGAGTGAAGTTAGTGGCCCTAGGTGAGACTGCAGGAGTGAGCTGAGGGATCATGCAGGAACTTGACCATAGCAAGGAGTTTGGATTTTATTTTTTGTGAAATGAGAAGCCATTGAGAGGTTTTAAACAGGAGAATGTCATGATTTATATTTTTAAATGACTAATCTGTATGGATAATAAAATATAGCAGCAAGGATAAAAATAAGATGGATAAAGATGGTTGCAGTAGTCGAGGCAAGATATGGACTAAGAGTTGGAGAGAGGTGGATGGGTTCAACATATGAGTTGGAATTAGAGTTGACACGTCTTGCTCATGGATTGAAAATCGAGAGTGAGGGAAATGCTGATTCTTAGGCATTTGGCTTTTACACCTAGGAGGTTGGTAGTAGGAGAGGAACAAATTTTTGGAGGGAAAAATATAAGTTCTGTTAGATATTTGGGAGACATTAAAGTGGAGAGGTAAAATAAGTAGTTAATCCATGAGTTTGAAGTTCAGAGAAGAGGTCTGAACTGGAGATATCATTTGGTAGTCACCAGCATAAGTATGGTATAGTATTTGAACCACAGGAATTGATATGATCATCTGAGTTAGAGTGTAGAAAGAGGACATAAGAGATGAGGTTATAGATGTCCTTTGTAAAAGGTAAAACACTGTACAAATTCAAGAGACTGTTATTTTGTTTTACTTACATGAATATTAATAAATTCATATATTGTCATTCTTGCTTAAATATCATGCTTTTCCCAGTGATCTCTCTCTCTTTTGGGCTGGCTAGAATGGCTTAAGTAGGATTCACTAAGTCTTCTGATAAGAGCCCAAAGCTACTCTTTGCATTCACTCTTTGTCACTCTGTCACTTAGACTTTTTGTGTGTGTGTGGTTTTATTTTATTTTCCAAATAATTCTGATTATAAATATTTACACACCTACTTTTAAGCCCACAATTTAGCACTCTTATTTGTACGGCTTTAAATATAAAGTACTGGGAGGCGGGTGTGGCTCGGTCGATAGAGCTCCCGTTTACCATATGGGAGGCCCCCGGTTCACTTCCCGGGGCCTCCTTGTGAGGGCAGGCCAGCCCGCTCGTTGCGGTGGGCTGATGCAGCAGGACCTCACAGCAGGGGGGAGATAAGTAGACACAGAGAGGACGCACAGCGAATGGACATGGCAAACACAGGCAGCAAGGGGGGGGATAAATAAATGTATAAATAAATCTTTAAAAAAAATAAAAATAAAAATAAATATAAAGTACTATAGCATCTTCTACATTGATTCTGACTACCCAAACTTTGAAAAAATCAGAGATGCTTTATATAGAAGTTTTGTTTTGAAAAGACACATGGGTTTGGTTGTATTTTTTTTTTTTTTTTTTTAAAACATTCTAGAAATTTTGTCACCACCACTCTACTCCTATTGCAGAGATGGCATCTGTGACTGTCAGTAGACAAGAATGTTGTTCAAACTCAAAGCCAGAAGCCAAAATTTAACTGTACAAGTAACAACGCACTTTTCTTCATGCAGCCTTGTGTTTCCCATACACTCAATTTTCTAACATGCATTAGAATACATAAACTTGTATTCTGATGATTTTACATTTGATTTTATAAAGTGGAAAAAATTTGAGGAACCACATGACCTGGGAAAGGGAAAAGGGAGAAGCTTACCACAGTGAAAATAGATACATTCATACCCAATTTATATAATAAAGAATATAATCCATTTAGGTTTCCAGTAATACTCTTCTCAAAGCTTCCCATTCATTTATGGAAAATATTCCTCCTCTGTAGCATTAAGTGCAGAGAAATCAGTTTATTTCAAGAGACAGAGTTTAGCACACCAAGAAATTGTTTACCTTTGGTCTACTTGTCTGTTAGCTTAAGGACAGTACACTGCCCATAATCAGTTCAAAAACCCAACATGTAAATTAAAAAAATATATTCATTTGTTATTTCACTCTAAAACTGGCATAGCTGTTCTGTCCTCATTCCCTGTATTTTCAGCTTGGGAATCCACTGTTGGTTTGGTCTCTAAACTCAGCATCTTTGTGATTTTCCTGACAGCCTCAGCAGCTGACTTACTCTCCTTTCCTAGACTTATTCTCCTTCTTGTTCATGACTTCAGGGGTCCCCTGATCCAAGTCTGCTTCAAGAAGCTCAGTTTGTACTTCCATTGGCATCTGATTTACCCATTCAACATGCAGCTCCTCTGTGTGAACTTCAGTACCTTCTTCTGTCTGAATTCGACCCACTTCTAGATAACTCAGTTGGACCTGCTCTGGAAGCTTACTCGTATGTGAATCATGCACTTGGCTGTCTTGGAGCAGATCTGGGTGGACTTGTTCCACAGTCACTTGTGCCAAATCCACTTGGACCTGAAGCAGTGGTGGCACACGCACCTTCCCATCTTATTCTGCAATAGTCATTGATGTCACAGGTTCAGTTTGCACATGTGTTTCTATTGGAAGAACTTCTTCCGTTACTAGACACTCCAAATATTCTATCACTGAGATGCCTCCTTAGTTTGTTTCCTTGCATAAACCACAAAAGTCATATAAAGTACAATGGTTGGATTTATCTCTGGTGTGTATTACTGAGTGATCTTTGAACTGATCCCAGCTGTTAAACACACTATCACACCTGACAATCATGAAGCTACTTTCTTCCCTTTCTTGCCTCCACTCCAGTTTGGCATGCAGTCAGGTGACACTTAAGTGTGCTATTTCTAACAAATCGTTCATGATAGTTTAACTGTACAAGTAACAATGCACTTTTCTTCATGCAGCCATGGATATTCAAAAGGTTTTTCACCTGACTTTAAGGGCTTTTATGGCTTATAGCATTTGTAGAAACTTTGCTGCTTTCCATACATGATTGGAGGCTTCTCCTTGTATCATTAATTTTGCTGTATACATGAACTCAAATGAAGAAAGGCCATGTTTTTAACACCTTCTATCTCCACCAAAGGTTCCTGAGTAAACTCCTGAAAGAATTTGTAGAACTTACTACAAGCAGCCAAAACAGCTTTATGGATCTTAAAATGGTGTCTGTGGACAATCAGGGTGATGTCAGTAAATCGGACCTGCTCTTGCTGTTCCTTCAGTCGGTCCAGGATTATTTTATGATGTTCAGGAAACTCCTGAAGGCATTCCATAGTCTCTTTGGCCTCCATGGCCGTTGGGTTGCTCTGCAAAAGAGGAGCATGATAACCACATCCATGAGCTCGGGCTGAGGAACAACAACCCCCCTAACGCATAAAACAAAAACAAAAACCCCAGCAAAGGAAAGAGGAAGTGTGAGATGAGAGGAAGGCGAGGGAGGAAAGAAAACCGAGCCTTTGGCGCTGTACCCGCAGCCTGACCCAATGGGAGTCGCGAGTCGCAGCAAGCTGGGGCGGGGTGGGAGCAGCGCAGGAGGCTCTGGGTGCCCAGCATGGGAGGGGACGCTAGAGCCGCAGTAGCCCGCTAACTGCCTGCATGGGACCTGACCTGGCCCGTGGCCCACAATGACTCCCAGGTTGCCTCCCCCTCTCACCTTTTTTTTCTCCCGCTCCCCAACAGGCACTCACTCAGGGAAGTATCACCTAGACACTTCAAGTTGAATTGCATTCAACAAAAGCTAGTCCATTATTGGTTTGAGTTGCTTGTATGATCCGTTTATACAAGGGGTTCTTAACCTTTTTTGTCTACGGACCTCTTTGCCAGTTAGGTGAAAACCACAACCCCTTACTAAGTCCACACTATACTGTGTATTATTTTATAAATATATCACACCTGCACCAACATGCCCCCACAAGAATAATGTTTTTTGAATTTCAGTTCAAGCTCACAGACCCCTTGTTAAGAACCCCTGGTTTATACCCATTGTTTTTTGTAGTATCTACCTGTAACATCTTTGAAATTCTATTGTCTACTCTAAAATTAATCTGTAATTTATCTAATATCCAAAGCAAATGTTTTCTTAGATCCAGATTTTAAAAAACTTTCTTTAGAAGACTGTATTTGTAGTATATTTAGATCTTGACCTGCTAACAATGTTATCAATTTATAATGGTTTGTTATGAACAAACATGTTAGCATGTTGGCATAATGAAGCATTACAACTTGTTATATCTATAAGGTCTAGTTCCTTATTCCTCCTACTAGAATAGCATATAAGCTCTTTTGAGGGCAGGAACCCTGGCTGATTTTTGCAACCCTAGACTCCTAAACCTATTGTCTGTAACTAGAAGGCATCCAGTGCATGTTTATTAAATTACTAAATGAGTTGTGAACAACAGTGTTTTCTGGGAAGCTGAGGGTTAATATTGTGTAGTCTGTAAGGAAACTGCTCAGATGATTGCTTGTGTTTCCTTGTATAACACCCCCTCCCCCTCAAGGTGAGGACTGCTCAGGTGACTTGGGTTTCTTCACACTCCTACTCCATCCACCCCAGCTTTAGAGTTGTTTTGCTTTCTAAAGTTTCTTTTTACTGACTTTCTCTTGACTCTTCAAACAGTTTCTGATTGCTGTTTCTTTTGTCATTTTGGATGGCCTTGATCACAATTGCTTCTTTCTATTTTTCTTCTGTTTGCTATTAGTTTTCACCATGTTTTCCTTTACATTGTGAAAGACAAAAGTCTTTAGAGTTTAAATGTCATAAAAATTTCAAAAGACTTTAGTCTCCTAAACTATTCACATTGTGTAAACACATGTATAAAAGCTTAGGCTCTTCTTTTATTTCTCTGGTACTTTGGCCTTAGGAGTTTTTGTTCTACCAGGAAAGGGGTCGTGGTAGTGGTGGTTATGAGAGAGAGTTGAGAAAATGTAGGGACTAGTCCTCTTTCTGGTTTCTGAGCCCTACATTCTAGAAAATGGAGTTCTAGAATGCTGAATTCTAAATTGTTGAATTTTTGTAACTATGTCAAAAATAGTTACATGACAAATTACCCAGAAAATTGTGTATATAATAACATTTATTTTTTATGTTCAGTTGTACTGGACTGTTACTCATTTTATTAAATTTTTAGAGAGCAAAATTAAAAAGATTTTTTTAGTGGATAGCCTCTACTTCAACACATCCTTTTTTGCAGAAAGTCACAAAAAGTAATACAGAGAGGTCCCATGTATCCTTTACTCAGTTTCCCATAATGGTAATATCTTATGTAATTATAGTACATTATCAAAACCAGGAAATTGACATTGGTATAATTCACAGACCTTATTCAGATTTTACCAGTTTTACAGATACACATTTGTGTGTGTGTGTGTGTGTATATATAGTTCCATGCAGTTTTTCATTTAAAAAAATCATTGTAGTATATCATTCATACATGAACATACATAAACAATAAGTGTAGAATAAAAGTTGTGAACTTACAAAACAAACATGTGTAACATCATGCAGGGCTCCCATACATCACCCCACTACCAATACCTTGATTTGTTATGAAATGTTTGTAACAAATTATGAGAGATTGTCAAAGTATTACTACTATGTCCATATCATATATTTGGTGTATTTTCCTCCAACCCACCCTATTATTTTTTTTTTCATAAACCATAAAATTTATCTAAAGTGTATAATCAGTGGCATTTGGCATAATCATGGAGTTGTACATTCATCACTTTAGTCAATATTAGAGCATTTTCATTACTCCAAAAAAAACCCCAAAAAACAAACCAACCACTATCATACTCATATATTAGTACTACTAATTACAAATCCTATGATGTACTTTCACCATTTCTATTTATTTTCAAACATTTACAAACAATTTTTTTACCAATTCTTACACAGATTAAATCTCATCTTTCCATTCTCTAACCACATTCTATTCTCTGATGACTTATATTCTATCTATTAACTCCATGAGTTTGCTCATTATATTTAGTTCATAATATCAAAATCATACAGTGTTTGTCCTTTTGTGTCTGGCTTGCTTCACTCAACATAATGCCCTCCAGGTTCATCCATGTTGCCAAGCTTCATGACTTCGTTTCTTCTTACAGCTGAATAATATTCCATTGTGTGTATATATCACAGTTTGTTTATTCATTTGTCAATTGATGAACACCTGGGTTGTTTCTATCTTTTGGTAATTGTGAATAATGTCGCTATGAACATCGGTGTGCAGATGTCTGTTTCACTGCTCTCAGTTCTAGGTATATACCTAATAGTGGTATTGCTGGGTCACATGGTAGATCTTTCTTAGGAATGCCAAACAGACTTCACAGTGGCTGTACCATTCTACATTCCCGCCAACAGTGAATAAGCATTCCTGTCTCTCCATATCCTGTCCAACACTTGTAGTTTTCTGTATTTTTCTTTTTTTTAATAGTGGCCATTCTTGTGGGCCCATTAGTCCCCATTCTAGTAGGTGTGAAATGATATCTCATTTCATTTGATTTGCATTTCCCTAATAGCCACTGATATTGAATATTTTTTTCACGTGTTTGTTCGCTATTTGTATTTCTTCTTTAGAAAAATGTCTGTTTGGGTCTTTTGCTCATTTTTTAATCGGCTTTTATTTCTTTAGCCATGTTGTCCTTCAACTCCATAGCTTGATTTAGAAGATTTGTATGAACCTCATCGATCAGTTGTTTCAAGTCTTGTGTCTCATCTGGAGCTTTGATTTGTTCATTAACCTGAGCATATCTTCCTTTTTCTTAGTATGGCTTATAATTTTTCCTGATGTCTAGGTATCTGATTTTGATGCTGAGTTTACTCTGATGTTCAGTTTTTCTCTTTCCTCGGGATTTACTGTTAAATAGCTGTGTGCTACCACTATTCTTTGACTCTTCATTCAGCTTGTTCTAGATATTTAGGATTGTCCCTGTTTAACTGCTCAAACCAGGGCTAAGGACCCAGTAATGGACTGCAGGCCAGTTTCCAAGGGCCTTGGAGAGGGGAGCCATAAAGGCACTTGATTGCCTCTCTTATTTATTATTTTCCCTTTTCAGGTCTGCCAGCAGATAGCGCTCTTTGGCAAACCTCTCACCTTAGACCCCAGATGCTAGGGGGGAATTCATTCACTGTGACCCTGCCCTGGCAGGTGGTGTAGAAACAATGTCCTCAGATTGGTCCAAGCCTCACAAACATACTTTCTCAGAAGTTGTTCTCCTTCCTTGGCCAGCCGCACACTCCCTCCCTCTGCCTCCACTGTTCTCCGGGCTGACAGTGTTGCTGCCCCACCGGGCCTGGGAAGTATTTGACCCTTCCAGTGCAGCAGACCAAGTTCATTGGCCAAAATCTGAATTTGCTATAGGCTGTGTCCCTCCCTCTTCCCTCTCTTGGTGAGGAACCCCCTCAGTCGCCACCCCTGCAGTCCACAGCCACTGCAGTCTGCAGACTGCTGTTTGCACCGAGGGTGGGGGGATAGACCATCAGCTTCTGCTGCAGCTTTACTCATGGGATTTTTCTAGCCACCCAAGATTCCTTTCCTGAACCTCCTTCTCTTCTGGATGGTGTTTCACCTTCCCCTGGTGTCCTAAGCCCCAGAGAAGCACTCCAGATAGACTCCACCTGTCCTCTAGCTATTTTTTTTCTCAGAGAGAAGTGATCCCTCTGCCTCTCTAATACTCCTTCTTCCTGGAAGTCCTCCATGCTATTTTATCACATGTATCGATGCATGTAACCACAACCACAGTCAAGATGAACTATTCCATCACCACAAAGATACCTCATGTTACTCCTACCATAGTCATCCCCCCATCATTTTATTAATTTATTCACTGGCTACTTTTTATATCATTTGATCTTGTGATTAACCAAATTAAAAAATGGCATGTCTGTTTTTACCTTTTTCCATTGTTTCCATTTGCTATAGGCTGTTGGGAGCAATATACCTGAAATGGGTTGGCTTTTATAATTGGAATATATTAGTTTAAAAGCTTATAGTTCTGAGGTTCAGAAAAATGTTCAAATCAAGGCATCAGTCAAAGCTCTCTCCCCAACCAGCTGCTGGTAATCCTGGACTCCTGCCACATGCCAAGGCACAATGGCAGCTCTGCTGCTCTTTGCCTTCTCTTCCAGGCTGCATTGCTTTCAACTTCTTGCTCTCATGGCATTCTCTGTTCTTAGTGGGTTCCTCTCTGTCTCTGTGGCTTTTTTCCTGTGTCTGGGGCTCTTTATTCTTCTGTTTATAAAGGACTCCAGTAAGAGGATTAAGACCCATCCTGGGTCACGCCCTACTGAAGTGATCTAATCAAGAGGAATGTCCCTTAACTGAATCTAATCAAAAGTTCCCATTTACAATAGGTTTTACACCCACAGGAATGAATTAGTTTTAAGTACATGATCTTTTGGGGTCCATGCAGCTTCAAACTGTCACATCCATTTTGAACTACAAATATTTACAATAAGCCTAGTACCATTTAATGTTGCAGTTTATTTTGTATATTATAGAATCTTAGAATCTCAAAGTTGTATAATCCAGCATTTCCCCAAATATCACCCCCCACCCCAAATGAGACCAGAAATCCCATACAAAGCAATTTTACCATTTAATTGTTGACCTATGAATTTACCCAGTAACTGGGACCTCCTTTTTTTTCTTTTTACCACCTGATATATTTTGGTGTTAAATTACCTTATGCTTTAACTTTTGCTCCATTATGCTGCAGTAAAAAACAACCCAAAATATTGGTAGTATACAATAACAAAGATTTATTGCTCATATTATAGGTTCTCTAAGAACTGGATCCAATGGCTTTGCTCTGCAAATCTTTTTTTTTT
>JAQZBX010084563.1:0-13221 GCA_029593785.1 Cabassous unicinctus | reverse complement strand
ATCTTCAATTTTAACTCTCTTCTTTTTAATGTAAGCACATAGGGCTATAAATTTCCCAGTCAGCACTGCCTTTGTGGTGGCCCATACATTTGATATAGTGTGTTCTCATTTTCATTTGTCTGAAGATATTTACTGAATTCCCTTGCAATTTCTTCTTTGACACACTGATTATTTGAGTTTGTTGTTTAATATCTGTATATTTATGTATTTTCATTTTCTATCCATTATTGATTTCCAGAATCATTCCATTATAATCAAAGAAAGTGTTTTGTATAATTTTAATCTTTTTAAATTTATTTGAGACTTGTTTTGTGACCCAACATATGGTATATCTTGGAGAAGGATCAATGAGCATTTGAAAAGAATATTTATCCTGCTGTTTTGGAGTGCAATGATCTACATACATATGTTATGTCTAGTTCTTTTATTATATTTTTCAAGCTCTCTGTTATTTCATTCATCCTCTCTCCAGATATTCTATGTAGGGATTCAAGGGAAAAAAATCTAAGTTTATATGTAAT
Organism: Cabassous unicinctus; assembly: GCA_029593785.1. Taxonomy (NCBI): domain Eukaryota; kingdom Metazoa; phylum Chordata; class Mammalia; order Cingulata; family Chlamyphoridae; genus Cabassous; species Cabassous unicinctus. The sequence continues at coordinate 12,700 of JAQZBX010084563.1, read as the reverse complement.
ACAAATAACAAATAGAAAGTGAATAAAATACTATTAAATAGGTACATTAATCTATCAAATATATTGGAAAAGCTAATGAAAATTCTAAAGTATTTCTTTCTGAAAGCTGGAAAATATTGCGGAGAAAATTAAAGGATACTCAAAGCCAAGTCATATAAAGGAAAACATCTTGCTAAGTTATCAAATTTTACCAAATTATTCAATTCAATGTGATATGAATAAAAAACCAGTAGTTTCTCAATGCTTTTTTTTATATATCTGTATAATTTATAGAATTTAACTATTTCTAAAACTAAAGGAAAATAGAAGAATATAAAACAACCATCACAATTTGGAAGGAGAATAAAGTTGGAGAATTTACAGCACTAGATTTTAAGACTAATATAAAGTTAGACTATTTAAGACCATGAGGTTCTGATGGTGGAAAGACTAATAAATACAGAATAGATGTTGCACAAATAGACCCACTGCTATACAAGTTCTCAGATTTACAAAAGGGCACCAATGTAATATGGAAGGCAATATCATTCTATAAATGTTAAGGAAAAATAGCACTTACAAAAACAAATAAAAGCTTACTCTTTGCTTTTGAAAATTCCTAATATTAATACGAGATAGATCAAAAGTAATTATTTTACCCCTAGTGAAAATTTATAAATAACAAATAATGTTCATGTTAACTATCCAGTAAAGTTTCTTGCTAAATGGACATAGGTAAAATTTCTTAATCATAATTCTAAAGACACTAATCATAAAAGAAATACAAATTAAATAGGACTTCATTAAAATACTGAATTCCTCAACAAACTGGTTTAGAAGTCATTCATAATACTGTATCTGACAATGACACCATATCCAATATATGAAGAACTGCAACATGCTTTATATTTAAATGAACAAATGCTTTGAAGGGAAATTTCACAATAGACTACCCCTAATTTTTCAATAAACATATGAAAAATGATAACTGCCTTGAAAAAGAATATTGAAAACAATGTAATATAACTTCCAACACTTAATATTTGCTAAAGTTTTCAGGAATCTGAGTTAAATTTTTGACATTTATGTGGAGCAGATAAAACTCCCATACATTGCTGGTGTGCATATACAATGGTAGAACCATTTTGGAAAAGAGCTTGTCCTTACTACCTATGGTAAAATATACCTTGACTTTATGATATGACAAATTGTCTTCCATATACTCAAAAGAAATCTTTGTTTAGGTCCACCAAATTACAAACACAACATTCTTCATAAGATATATGTTGTTTCTAAGAGCAAAATTCTGGCAACAACTAAAATGTCCATTATCAGGAGAATGGATAAATAAAATTTGGATGATTCATCGTATTGATTACTGGCAGGTGAAACTGAAAAAAACACACAAAAACACTGATACAACATATAGGAAAATGAAATAGACATATAATGAGTGAAAGCATTGAGTTAAAAAAAGAAAATACTGCAGGATTTTATTTGTGTATAGTTCAAGCATTTTCATATGAATAAATGAGAGAAATGACAATAATAGTTATATCTGAGGATATTTATTCATGGGTAAGAATAAAGTCATATTGAGGAAAACAAGAGCAGAAAAAAAATTCAATGTAATTTGCCCCCCACAAAAAAACAAGAAATGTTAACAGAACTTATTCAGGATGAAGGGAAATTGCATAAAATGTAATCACTGGATGCAGCAAGAAATCAAAAGAATAAGGAAGGACACCTATGTAGGGTCAGGAAGTTATTAGAATATTAATCTAGGTTAGAGGATAATAAGTTGATGGTTAATATTGAAATACTTAGTGTAGTAAGTAAAAGTGTGAAATATAAGTGTGTATAACTATAAAACTACTGGATTAGTTGACATGACATTACATGATTGGTGAAGATAAATTTCACCAATCTTATAGAAGAAAAATAAGGAAAAGAACCGATTATACAAATAGACAAAAATCCTGATAGTACAGAGAAACCCAATGTGAAATAGTGTTTATATAAAAGGAAATAAACTAAAGAAATCAATGAAAACTTAAATATTGTCATAGTGGACAAAAATGCAAAGTCAACCTAAAAGCTTAGGGGAAGGCACAGGACTCCTGAAACCCATGTATTCAGAGTCCAGCGACTTGATTATTACCCCAGAGTTGAAGATGTCCTTTGCCACAGAAGGATTCCAGCTCAGCTTGGAATGAGGCATTTATGGAGAAGCTCGGTACTGCATAAACCTGAAAAAAAACCCAAATCTTTTGTTTTAGTAGTGGAAATAGTGTTTATTTTGGTAATGTATATCATAGTAAAATCTGACCTTGTTCAAGCAAATTTTAAAGCTTGTCTAAAGGAGATTAAAACAAAATGAGAAGTGAACCCTGAGAAGTAACCTCTCCAACACCATGAAAGAAATGATCTCTATTGTCCTCTTTTTTGCCTCTTTCTTGCCTTAATAAAGCTCACACCTCCTTTTTTTTTATTAATTTAAAATTTTTCTTATTGCAATACGGACATTACATGATTTTATCTTTCCATATTTTCTTCTGAAATGAGTGGTTTATCTATCTGTTTTTCACTCTAAACTACACTATTTTATAAATATATATTGTTTTCAAAGATGCTTAAATTACACAAATGTTACACAAAAATTACAGGGATTCCCATGTACCCATCTCCCACAACTCCCATAACACCCCACATAAACAACTTTCATTAGTGTGGCATATCACCTGCAATAGATATATACATCCTGGGGCTTTGCCACTAAGCACGGACCATAGTTCACATTGTAGACCACACTCTCTCCCACACAGTGCTGCACGTTATATGCTGATGTAAAGTGGCCTATATCTGTCATTGTAATGTCACTCAGTATAATTCCCAAGTCCTGAAAAACCCCTGTATTACAACTGCTTTTCCCTTCCCTGTCTCAAAAGCATCCAGTGGCCACTGGCTCCACCTCACTGTTGTAATTTCTTCCATTGCTTGAATCACAATATGTCTACAACAAAATACCTTTAAGTCCACTCTAGTCCATAGCTTTTCCCCAGTCCTGAGGAGTTGGGGATGGTGATGTCCACGCCACCTCCAAGTGAGAGGGGACTTATAGTGCATGGATATGATGGATGGGATTATCCTGCCTGCAGCTGCAGACTCTCTCCATTCCCTGGTATGGCCATTGTCCATCATCGTATCCTCACCAGGTGACTTGGCTGAGTCCATTGAGCTGTAGAGTAGGAGTTGCAGCTCCACCGAGATTCCAGGCACAGCTGGCACGTGGGCAGGCCAAAGGCTCCAGTCTCTGGAAGTACACCTACAGACTCCAGCATCACATATAGGTTTGAATAGAAGCGACTGATGGACCATGTGCAGGGAGGACTTATTTGAGTCCAACTCTTTCACTCTCAGGAGCACAGATTCCAAAGTAGAGCCCACCTATAAGGCATCAATCTCTAGAGCTATCCCCCTTATATAGGACCTGGGTGTCTCCAGAACCCTCAGGATCCCCTCTGTGTGGGGTGATATCCACTTTAGTGTTCTATGAGAGCCTACTGAGGTGTGCGTAAGCGTTACCTCTGGGATGACCTTCCGACTCTCTTTAAAGTCTCTTAGCCACATGAACTCATTTGTCTTTACCTTTTCCCCCTTTTATTCAAGATGTTTTTCCAGTTGTATTGCCAGTTGGCACTTGGTATTAATCCTTCTTTACCAGGGAGGCTCATCCCTGGGAGCCATGTCCCACGCTGGATGAAAGGTAATGCATTCATATGCTGAGTTTCGCTTAGAGAGAGGCCACATTTGAGCAACAAGGAGGCTCTGAGTGGCAACCCTTAGGCACCCAATAGCAGTAGGCTAAGTTTCAATTACAAGAGCAAAGACTCGTAAGGCTAGTTGTCAATAACAAGAATCCATCAGTGGACCATCCTCCTTTGCCAGACACTGCCCCTGCACTCGGGGAACTGTTGCTGCTCCCTTGGAGAATGTAGCAGAGTTATCCAGGCCAGGAATTCAGTATTCCCTCATTTATTGAGTGATTGCCACCCACTGTGACCATGCCCCACCCCTTGATCATTTGAACAATTTTATATATCTTTCATATATATTCAGGTTCATTTCTTCCCATGAAACCTCCATCCCAGACTCCCCCTACCAATGATCCTTTGCTGTCCCCTTTGTAACCCTTCTGTGATCTAAACCTACCTTGAAGATGAAGCCCATACAGGAGCCAAATACAATTAATAAGAAAATGAAATAATGATAAGTTTAAATGTAAGGGATAAAATACATGGAAACTCAGAAAAAAAAAATAAAAATAAGATAAAATTAATGGATAGGGACATTCAAAAAATGGGAAAAAAAAAACAAAAAAAAAATTAAAAATATATTATTTTTTCCTTTTATCACTGCATTATTGGGTGTCCAGTCTGTGCCATGGCACCTTCCCCCTCTCACTCCCCAGTGTCTCCCTAATTTTCATTTAATTTTCAAAGAAATTTTAGGTCACAGCAAAGTTACACACAGAATACTAGACACTCTAATATATCCATCCTCCTTCCCCTTTCCTCACCCCATATTAAAACCTTTTTTATGTGAATGGTAGCATTGTTATAACTGTTATACAGATAGTGAAACGTATCTACTAAACATTGTGAATGGTTTACAGTATAGTTTACAATTTAGATCATACAGTTTAATAATTTTTGATGATATTTACTGTGTCCTGTGTCCATCACTGTACGGTAATTAAAAACATTTACCCTGACCACTAAATACCCCGTTTGATATTTTCTCTTCCTTCCTCCCCATCCCCCTGGGGTACATGACACTCCCCTGTCTTGACTCATTGGATGAAAAGATTCATAGTTAGATGCAACAAGAGGTCTTGACACACTGATTATCTTCCCCTATTAGGATCCACCCTTGCGCCTAAGAGACATCCACCTGTCTGTTTCTGGTTGAATCAATCCTCCCAAAAATGGAGGTCCACCTCCTTCCCACTCACCGTGTGGGTCTCCACTCCCCGACACAACACATTGTGACTGGATGAACACTCACACACACCCTAGAAGCCTACTCCATATGCACCCCGTCCTGAATGCCCCCCCCAACCTACACCCTAAACCAGTGACACTACCTTGTCATATTGCCATAAGAGCATTCCCACTCCTGCACTTTCGACATCATACCCACAAATCCCATGTTCACCTAGTCTCCCTCCCATCTCTCCCCCCAGGATCCTGGGTATTGTAACCTGCCCTTCCTAATCTATCCACCTGTCGACCCTGTACCACCAAACCCAGTAATATCACTACCCACCTGTCCTATCCTTCAATATGCAACCATACTCTTATCACTTTACCATAGATTATGTCCATATGGGTGATGGCTCACAACCTTCTCTTCTCTTTCTCTCCCTTGTTAACCTATCTTTCAGACAATGGTTCTCAGAGATTGCTCACTTTCCTCAATTCAAATCAGTGAGGTCATATACTGTTCATCCTTCAATGTCTGGCTTGCTTCACTCAACATAAATTCTTCAAGATTCATGCATGTTATTTCGTGTGTTAGCACTTTTTTCCTTCTTACAGCTGTGTAATATTCCATTGTATGTATGTACCACAATTTGTTTATCCATTCATCTGTTGATGGGTACCAGGGCTGATTCCAACTTTTGGCAATTGTGAACAATGCCAAATTTTAAAGCTTGTCTAAAGGAGATTAAAACAAACTGAGTAGCGAACCCTGAGAAGTAACCTTTCCAACACCATGAAAGAAATGGTCCCTATTGTCCAGTTTTTTGCCTCTTTCTTGCCTTAATAAAGCTCACACCTCTTTTTAAAAAATTTTGGAAACATATTTAAAATGAAAGGAAAATGTATGTTGAAAATAAAATTTAAAACACCATAGAAAAAAAGATATATAATGAAAAATAATAGGAAAAAAGGACAGACTTTGTAGCTGCATGACTGATTGTTTTAATAAATTTTAGACCTGAGACAGGATATATGGCTCAATATTAAAAGTTATTTTACATTATGATAAGGTGTTGGATTCAAGAGGAATACATGACAATTCTAAATTTGTGTGTACCTTCTAAAACAGTTTTAAAATACATAAAGCATAATGTGCCATAACACAAAACATATTTTAAAACCCAAAGTTATAGTTGCAGTTATAAATATAATTGTTATTATATAAGATATGGGCAAAAATCAACATATGGAAGTATTAGTACAATTGACTAACTTGTCTTAATTAGCCGATATAGAGTATCACTATTAAATATGAAGAATATACATTCTGTTCAAGTGTATGTTGAAGAGTTGGATATCACAGTTTGTTTTCAGAACACAGTTACACTAAACTAGAAATAAGTGTTAAAAAGGGAGGTAGCCCTTCTAAAAACCTTGGAGAATGTCTGCTTCCCTGACAGAATCTGAATGAATCATTCAAACTATTGTGAGAACTATGCAGAAAATATTGTGTCCTTTCTTAATACACCATGATGTCAGTACTAGTCCAAATGTGTTACATGTCCCTTTGCGTCACTCACTTGAGTGGCACATGAGGGTGGGCAGGTTGTTAACTTATTAAGAGATGAAGAATCTGAATCAACAGAAAGAGAACCCATGAGATGTTCACAGGACTCCCAGGCTGCTGTGCTGGGCATTGGTCACAGGCTGGTTAATGGCCTTCAATCACCTCATGTTGACATTTGGACAATTTCAGAATGGCTGTTTTGCCATTTAATCCATTTTATATTCTGTGGGCTTGGCCTGACTCTTAAAAATCACTCCACTCCACAGAGGGAGTCCCTGAGGTTGAGCAGTACTGCTTGCCATCTTGGGCAAGGCCTGATCCCAGGCTCTGGATCTATCCCTTGGTCCCTGGAATAAAGAATTTTATCTGATGAACCCTCAGTTTATTAGGAGAGCAGCAATTAGTTTTCTGTTTAAATTATGCTCTTTGATCTTCAATTAATTTCTAGGTTTTAAAATACTTATATTCATTAATTATAGAAGTTTTGGTGATGGAAAGATTTTAATTGGGTTGTATTCTCTCAACATCTAGTGGCAATTTTCCCCTTGAATATACCCATGGGTACTGGCTATCATCTATGCCAATGGCTGTGTTCCCAGGGGCTTTCCCAAATGCCATCAGCATCCCTTGTTTCAAATAAAGTGTACAGGAAAGCTCTAGTTATAAAACCAAATGATTCCTGTCAAGATCTCAGTCTTCACAAGGAAATATGCCCACTCTTTCTAACCAGCACCTGAAACGTGATTGGGCCTTATTCAGAAATCCTGGCTTGCCTATCTAGTATATGCAAGACAATATTATATTTTGAGTGTTTAATAATATTAATTTCTTCTTTCTTCTTCCTCTTCATATCATTACCTGAATGAGCATCACTGCTTTCTTCTATTGCCTACATGTTTTTGAGAGGGGCAGTAAATTATATTATAATAGAAAATACAGATAAGGAAAGTAATCACATAATGAGATCAACTTCTTTTTCAATCATTGCCTTAAAAAACTCAGTCCCAGCATTTTTTTATTGTTTGCAAAAATTTATTCATAGAAATTTTGCACACTTTACCTAATGCTTATCAAAGTCCTAGTTATAGATATCATGTGTGTGTAATAATACTTGTTTAATATATTTTAACTTTTTTTTTTCCAAGCCCTTTCATATTCACTTAAACAGTTGAGCCACAAGCAGTAATAAGAACAACATTTTTTATGTCACAGGAAAAAATTTTGTAGATAGCTGTATGGTATGCCAATTTTTCTCAAAATCTCTTCTGCAATAACATTTCATTAACACTCTGGTCCATAGGTTGATTCAATGAGGTCACAAAGAGACGCAGGAAGGTGATAAAAATATCAAACTCACTGAATCAAGTATTTACTGACTGCCTGCTAAGATTTACACAATTTACATAACTTAACTGTGAATGTTAAGTTTTACAATTAACTATTCATAGAACAATGCTACCATCAGGTAAGCCTGTGTTTTAAATACTTTCACTTTAAATACAAATTTTGAAACCTTTCTATTTAACAAAGATCTTTGCCCAAAGAAGCATCCAACATACACTAATACATGTTTCCATTTTCAAAGGTTTTATACAAGTGTGTAACATTAGCACATGGGAACATCCAATCTGTGTTCAACTTGACTTAAACCTTGAGTTGTTTCATTCCCACCCACTAGGTACCATTTGCCCAGCATCACAGTGCCCTGCTTTCATCACCACTGTTAAACCTTTAGGTAAGAAACAGTGTTTAGGGGGAGGAGGAAAAAGCAGGTAATTTTTTTTTCTTTTACCTAATACAGCTAACTTTCAAAAGTGAAAGTTAATTTTTAAAGTATCAAAGCTGTCATTTAAATAAGAAAATGTACTTGGCTTGATCAGATCTGAAGTGAAATTATCATTGCCTTTAACAAGCCTTAAATCAAAGTTGTTTATTTTTCAGAAAGCCAATTGATACTCAGCTTATATTGCACTCTGGTTTTCAATGGCATATATTAGCTTTCTGCCTTCCTAAAATCTAAGTTGACCCTTCACTCCTCCAGCCAAGCCTTTTTTTCCTGGGCCCATTATTTTCTTGCCAAGCGCTCTGCCCCTATGCTTTCTTCCAACTATGTTTTCCCTATAAACCCCTCAATCTTTACAGAGGATACTGAAAGAGAGAAGATTGTTTCTTAGCTGTATGCACATTTACTGATCCTAGTAGTAAAACTACTACTACATTGTATTGCATTTCAGATCCTAGTAGTAAAACTGATTAACCATGATGTTTCTATTGCTCATTACCCCAAAAAGGAGACCAAGTGTCATAATTTTTAAAAGTACACTGTGTAAGAGTTCTCACAAACCTAGAGGGGTTTATGAGGAAGAGTCCTTAAATGTTTGAGCCACTTAGTCCAATGTTCTAATTTAAAGGTGAGAATACTAGAGGTGATATGACATGATATGCCCAAGGCTATGGCAAACTAGAGGCTGAAGCAAAACCTGTATTTCAAACTCTTTCCAATATACCACAACTACCCCACAAACATACCTAAGTTAATGTAAGAAAAGTTAATAAACCAAAATAAAAAGCCCACTACATCTTTGGGATCTCTCCACAGACTTTTAGATAGCATAAAGCCAATGTGTACAATGAAAAATGCTCCTCAAATGGGCAGATGCCACACAGTACAAAGAATCCTTACTCTCAGTCCTGAAATCCATTCTGTGACCACAGACAACATGCCAATATTTCAGAACAAAAGGTCCCACTAGCTCTATTCCTTTCAAGCCTTTAGCCACAAGGTTATGCCTTATTCTCACTGTGCAATAAGGTGAATGAATCAAGTTGAAGTAGGATTAAAACAAAATTGAAGATAACAGAAAAAAGAGCATATATATATATATATATATATACACATATATATTTAACCAGCAGGTCACCTCAGTTACTTTAAAGGAAACACATCAAATTAATTTACAGAGTTGTACAGAACCATATGATTTCAGTGAAAATCAATACAATTGATAGACATTAACAAAAGATCAATTTGGATATATTAAGTCAGGTAAGCATGCAAAATTCAGAAAAAAAAATGCCTGGTAGTCAAACAAAGATACTCCACAGGAGAAGGTGGGTTTGAAGATGTTGAACAGTACCATATAAATTAGGAGCTGAAATGGATACCTTATTATTAGTGAACCAGTTACTTTATTTTACAAACAAGGAGAATGAGCAGACATGAATTGGTAAAGCTCACTCTTTTAGTGCTATTTGTAACCACACATACGTAAAATAAAGGAAGAGAAGTACCCAGAACAAAACATTTGACTAAACCCACTGAATTAAACAATTTCCAGACTGATAGAAGGGGTGGGGTGAAATTGTTACTACAACACAGCAGCATGTTTAACAAATATCTCTCAAAGATTTTAATCCTCAGTTTTGATAAGCACAATCAACTTTTCATCCAATTTTCTGATGTACAGCAAAATGTACTAGCTTAAAAAAAGTTCATTCTTCAGTGTTCTCCTGTACTTTTTTTGCCTTATCTTTCAAAACTGAGCACTGAGTGTTTTAACTAAAGTATTGTTACATGTATGTGCATTTTAATTGCACATTTTAGGAAGAAAAAAATCCATGATATTTCAATGTTCAATAACTCACAGTTTATTTATGAAATGAAAAGCTCTCATCAAAATACACTTTTCACTGGGAAAAATAAAACAGACAAATGGATCTACACAATGTAAAAATGAACTTTGGTAGATGTCAATATGGTACATAGTCTGTATCAAGCATATTTGCCCTTATTCACCCAGAGCTGTTCATCTTCTGAGTTGATTTTTTTTAAATATTTTAAAGTGAGATTTTATTATGCTGACATTTATTTTTCCTTCCACATCATCTTCAGCCAAGATCTGAACACTTACAATTCTCCCAGGGATTATTGGGAAATTAGAAGCACCTGAACACTGGTGGTAGAAAAGTTTGCTGCAAAACTTGCACAAACTGCTCTGGCTGTCCACACACAGCAGTTACATTTGTCATATGGTCCACATCCTTCTCATATTCGCTTAGGGCTAGTTAATCTTCACCAAGCTGTATTTCTTCAAGGAAGATTTTCTGAACAGCTTCAGCATCTTTAAGATGAGGTAACTTGGAAATCCCAGCTCTCTCTTTGGCAAGTTTCTGTTTCTTTCTTAGCTCTCACAGCTTGTTCCTGCAATTGGGGTCACTCCATCTCTTACAGTCAAAGTAAATACGGTACCCAATAAAGAGGACCTTGCATACACTGGTGACGATGGCACTCTTCCGACTCACCATCTTCTCTCCACAGAGGGCAATGTTGGCAGCCCACAAAGGAGTTGTTGGCTTGGTTAATATGTTTTTAACACAAAATAAAGGTGTAAAGACTAACATCTTCCTAAATTATCACTATACCATAAATCTGCTCCAATTTATTAAGGCTCTTGGCATTTCCCAAAATTATACAAAAGATTAAACTGGGTGATCACTGTAAAAAGCTTGCAACTAGCCATGGGAACACTAAATTAGACTCCATAAATAAAAAGTTAACTAGAGACCTATTTCACCACTAACAGCTGACAAAAATACTGAAAACTCTGCCCATAATCCAAGAAATAAATAGTTAAGGGTAAAATGCAAGCTGCTGTGCTGTACCATTTTTAGGCCACTAAATAGCCATCTGTGATTCGTGGTGCTTTAAAAGGCAGGAAAGGCACTAAAGCTGCAAGCTGTATCCCATGTCACATTGCCTGAGGAGACTAAAGAATGAAAGAAAGATTGATTCAAAGCACAGGAATCTCTGTTTGTGATGTGACCTCCTGGCAGCAAACATCCTGCCTAGGAATGCAAATCCAATTCTGTTTTCTTACATTTGTGACTTCTTACTGATCAAATCTGTAAAGGAAAAGTCAAGGTCCTTTACTTTACAAACTAATATTTAATCTTTTCTCTTTTTTTTTCCATAAATAAAAATGATGCCAGAAATTTGGAAAATTGCCTGACTGGTTTGTCTGTTGTTGCTTGATCTGGTTGCTGGGAGAAGGTTCTTTTGTTTATAGTGATTACCATGTTCAAGGAATTGACAGGAAACAGACAGGAATGTTTTCTTTAGCCAAGAAAGGATATAAAGGTAAGTTCTTAGGGTCTGTTGGAGCTTGCTTACTTCACTCTTGCCAGCAAATATAAATATAAGATAGTACTCATATATATGAAAATGAGGTTTAAATTATTTATCAGTTAGTAAAACTACACATTCTAATATTACAAAGACTGGTTTTATGAAATAAATTTCAATAAGCAATAAGCCATAATGTAAAAAACTTTATTTTACCTATAAACTCAATAAACAAGAAACAAAAGGTTCAAATTTAGTGCCAAATTGCTTAGTGGTAGCCACAAAAGAGTTCTTAAAGTTTACATTATGATCTTGCATCAAACAGAACAAAAAAAATGGTAAAGTTTCTTAAATAGAGCAGGGCTTAGGAAGAAAGGGTCTCCAGAAAACCACAAAGAAAATGGTGTATCCTATGGAGCAGGGCTCAAAGGGGAGGACGCTGGCCATTTCACATGATGAGAGGCATCGACAGCACTGGAGAGAAACACCTTGAACTTTGCATCCATTTCCAATACCCAGTGCCCAAAGCCAGTTATGAAGTGGACCTTCTGTGCCACTTGGTTTGTTCCCAGATTCCCAGATCTCCAGCAGCTCCAAACCAGACCTTCTCCCAAATCCTACTCCTACAAATTCTTCCTGTCTACCTGTATTTCTTTCACTTTGTTCCAATCGTCCTAACCTTGGAAAATTAAATTCTCTGATGAAACAGGAAATACAGAAAGGGGGCTTTGGACAGAAGCTTCCCTTCTGTGTATGAGTCCCCAAATCTTCCCCCCATAGAATGACTTGAATTCTGGGGATCAGCATAATTTGTATTGAACTGTTGTTTTATCAGGAGAATTTCCTTTCCAGCTGAGACAAATACTCATAATAGTTGAATTAAAGGAAGCAGAAGTATTGGAACTTTCTCCCAGCAAGGGGGATAGCGCCCTGTTGAATTAGGCTGGGACTGAAGCAGCCTACCCCTGTGACACTTCGCAGAAAGAATGGCCCTCAGCAAGTTTCCTAAATCATCTCACACTCTTCCTTGGAGTAGGGCATTACTGC
>JAQZBX010084562.1:0-13242 GCA_029593785.1 Cabassous unicinctus | reverse complement strand
GATAAGATTAAGTGTCGACCTCTCACCAGAAACCATGGAAGTGAGAAGAAATTGCTAAGATATATTTATGGTAATGAGAGAGAAAAAAATGCAAGCTATGCATTCTGTATCAGGTAAAACTGTCCTTCAAAAATGAGGGTGACTTCAAAGTCTTCACAGACAAACAAAAACTGATAGAGGGAGGAAGCCAAGATGGTGGCAGAGTAAGGAGCTCCTGGAGTCAGCTCATGCTACAGGGCAGTTAGTAATCACCTAGAGCTACCTAAAGCACCTGTTAGGGGGCCCCAGGAGATCAGAAGAGTATCCTGCAACATCCTTGAAAGTATGGAAGGAGGAGGAGACTGCTCATCTGCAGAGAAGATTCATGATTAAAGCCCTCCATGCCATGGAGGTCGGTGCCCATGGCACAAGCCACCTGGGGAGCTATTCCGTGGCTGGAGTTGGAAGCTCCATATCCCAAAAAATGGGGGAGGAAGATATGGTGTGCCACTGACTTCAGCTACTGATTAGTAAATTCAGCAGGCTAAAGTATAATCCTAGGAACAACTAAACTTTGAGCCTGTCCAGGTCTGAAGAAGCCTGGTAGACACCATTTTTACTCTGTCCCTGGCCTGAGGGGAAGCAGGGCTGATTGAAAATGACAGTGGTGGTAAGGACCAGCTTCTTCCCTCCCAGGTTGAATTGCAGGTCTAGCCGAAACCCCAGCCCCACCTCTGGCAGGGTGGAAGCTGCACCACTTCTCTGGAAAACTGCAAGTCACCCTGCAGAAGCTGGTGCCCATCCTACTCTAGCAGCTCAAGCTGCCTCAGGAACTATTCCATGGCTGGAGTTAGAAGCTCAATTTCCCATAAATAGTAGAGGAAGAGGCAGTTGTCCACCGACCTCAGCTACTGATTAGTGGACTCGGCTGGCTAAAGTATAATCCTAGAAACAGATAGGGTTTGAGCCTGTCCAATATGGAAAAAGTCAATAGTCAACATTTTGTCTCCACTCCTGGCATCATCGCAAGCCTGGCTGACTGATAATCCAGTGAATTTAGGGACTGGCTTCTTTCCACCAAGATTGGACTACAGCCCTAGACCAGGCTCCAGTCCCACTTCCAGCAGAGAGGAAGCTGGCAGGACCTGCACCAGGCTCTCCAGGCTACTGCAAGTGCTCTCCACTGGCACAGACTGAATAGTCAGTCACCTGAGGCTGCATTCCTGCACCCCAATAGGATAGGAGAGGTCCTAGGTATCCTTGACCTCTCCTGGCAATGGCAGGAATTTTCAGCCCACATGAACTGATTCCTTGAGTGCCTTTGAGTCCATCTCCACCTCTGTCCCCCCATAGGATAGAACGGGGCTGGTATTTCCTCAGCCTCTCAGGGCAACTTCAAGCAATTTTGGCCTGCACAAACCTGACTGTTGGGTACCTGTGATTCCACCCCAATCCCCAACAGGACAAGAGATGGACTATATTTTCCCAGCCTGTCTGAGTAATTGCAAGTGCTTTTGGCCCACACAGCCTGGAATGGTGAGTATTTGTGGATCCACCCTCACTCCCTAATAGGAAAGGAGGGGGCTGGTGTTTCCACTGATTTTTTGGGCAATGGCAGATTTTCAGCATGCATTGACTAGACTGTTGGATGCCTGTGGATCCACCCCCACCCCAAAAAGGATAAGAGGGCTCTGGTGTCTCTATAGCCTCTATGGACAATTGTGGGTACTTTCAGTCTACAGGGACTGAACTCTTGGGTTCCTGTGGATCCAACCACATGTCTTAATAGGATAGGAGGGAGCTAGTGTTTCCTCAGCCTCTCTGGGCAACAGTGGGTACCTTAAGCCTGCAGGGACTGAACTGTTGGGCATTGGTGGTTCGGTTTCCACCCATAAAGAGAAGAACTGACAGTACTGCCTCAGCTTCTCAGAGCAACTGCACGAGTATTCAGTCCACACACTGGGCATTCCAGAAAGTCCATTTGCACCCAAGGCTGACAGAGGAGGAAAGTGGGAGAAGCTTCATAAATTCCTGGGGCAAAGTGGCAGCTTCAGCCTCCTTAGCTTACAACACCAACTACATCCTTGGCTCCTAGTACAGAAACAGCAAGGGAGAAAAGACAAGCTCTAAACTAAACAGAAAAACTGCACCCAGAGTAAACACATCTAGCAAACCAGATGTGAAAACAGCAACAAAAAATTACAATCCATACTAAGAAACAGGAAGATATGGTCCAGTTAAAGAAACAAAATAAGCTTGGAGATGACATAAAGGAATTGAGATAACTAATCACAGCTGTTCAAACAAATCTTCTTAATAAATTCAATGAGATGGAAAAAAAGATTAAGGATATTAAGAAGATATTAGATGAGCACAAATAATTTGAAATCTTACACATAAAAAGAACAGAACTTATGGAATGAAAGGTGTAATAAATGAAATTCAAAATTCACTGGAGGCATATAATAGCAGATTTGAGGAAGCAGAAGAAAGGACTGGTGAGCTTGAAGACATAGCCTCTGAAAGTGAACATACAAAAGAACAGATGAAGAAAAGAATGGAAAATATTGAACAGGGTCTCAGGGAAATAAATGACAGCAAGAGACTTGCAAACATATGTGTCATGGGTGTCCCAGAAGGAGAAGAGAAGGGAAAAGGGGCAAAAAGAATATCTGAATAAATAATGCTGGAAAATTTCCCAACCCTGTTAAAGGACATAGATGTACATGTCAAAGAAGCACAACATACTCCCATGCAAATAAATCCAAATAGAACAACCCCGAAACACATACTAAACAGAATGTGAAATGCCAAAGACAAAAAGAGAATTCTGAGAGCAGCAGGAGAAAAGCAATGCATAATATATAAGGGATACCCAGTAACATTAATTCTGATTTCTCATGAGAAACCATGGGGGCAAGAAGGCAGTGCTATGATATATTTAAGATACTGCTAGAGAAAAACTCTCAGACAAGAATTTTATGTCCAGCAAGATTAACTTTCAAAAAAGAGGGTGAGATTAAAATATTCACAGATAAACAGAAACTGTGAAAGTGTATAACAAAAAGACCAGCCTTGCAGGAAATATTAAAGGGAATGTTACAGCCTGAAAATGAAAGACAGTAGAGAGAGGCTTCAAAGAGTCTAGAAATGATGACTGTATCAGTAACAGTAACTAAAAATGTCAAAAATAAAATGACAGATAAAATGCAAAGATCAAAATGGATGAAATAAAAACTTCCTTTACTGTAATAATATTGAATGTTAATGGATTAAACTCCCCAATCAAAAGACACAGACTGGCAGAATGGATAAGAAAATATAATCCATCTATATGCTCTCTGCAAGAGACTCACCTTAGACAAAAGGATACCAGTAGATTGAAAGTGAATGGTTGGTTACACATGCAGTAACCAAAATAAATAAATAAATAAATAAAACTGGGGTCGCTATACATATATCAGATGATATATGCTTTAAAAGCAAAACTGTTATTAGAGGCAAGGACGGACATTACATATTAATAAATGTGATAATTGACCAGGAATAAATAACAATTATAAATGTATATGCACCTAACCAGGGTGTCCCAAGATACATGAGGCAAGCACTGGCAAAACTGAATGTAGAAATTGACATTTCTACAATAATAATTGGAGACTTCAATACACCACTCTCAGCATTGGATAGAACATCTGGGCAGAAGATTAATAAGCAAATAGAGAGCTTGAATACTATGACAAATGGACTAAACCTAATAGATATATATAGAACATTGCATCCCAAATCAGCAGAATATAGTTTCTTTTCAAGAGCTCATGGATCTTTTTCCAGGATAGACCATATGTTGGGTCCCAAGGCAGACCTCAATAAATTCAAAAAAATGAAAATTATACAAAGTGCTTTCTCTGAACATAGTGGAATAAAGTTGAAAATCAACAAGCAGCAAAAAAGGGAAAATTCACATACATATGGAGATTAAACAACACACCCTTAAATAATCAATGGGTCAAAGAAAAAATTTCAAGAGAAATCAATAAATATCTCAAGATGAATGACAATGAGAACACAACATAGCAGAACCTATGGGATGCAGCAAAGGTATTGTTGAGAGGAAAATTTATAGCCCTCAATGCTTACATTTAAAATAAAAGAAACAGCTAAAATCAATAACCTAACTACACAGCTGGAGGAACTTCAAAAAGAACAACAAATGAATCCTAAAACAAGAAGAAATGAAATGACAAAGATCAGAGCAGAAATAAATGAAATTGAGTACAAAAAAACAATAGAGAGAATTAACAAAACCAAAAGTTGGTTCTTCAAGATTAACAAAATCAACAAACCCTTACTAGACTAACTAAGAAAAAAAGAGAAAATGCAAATAAATTAAATAAAAATGAAAATGGGAACATTAATACTGATGCCACAGAAATAAGAGAGATCGTAAGAGGATACTAAGAATAACTTTATGCCAAAAAACTAGACAAATGTAGATGAAATAGAAAAATTCCTAGGAATGTACAAACAACCTACACTGACCCTACAAGAAACAGAAGACCTCAAGAAACCAATCACAAGTAAAGAGATTGAAACTGTCATCAAACAGCTCCCCAAAATGAAAAGCCCAGGACCAGACAGTTTCACAGGTGAGTTCTACCAAGCAGTCAAAGAAGATTGAATACCAATCTTAATCAAGATCTTCCAAAAAATTGAACAAGAAGGAACACTACCAAATTAATTCTACGAAGCCAATATCACCCTAATACCAAAGCCAGATAAAGATATTACAATAAAATACAATAAAAGAAAATTACAGACCCATTTCTCTAATGAATAACGATGCAAAAATCCTCAATGCAATCCCAATAAAAATTTCACCAGCATTTTTTAAACAAATGGAAAACACAATTATCAAATTGTCTGGAAGTGTAATAGGCCACAAATAGCCAGAAACATCTTAAAAAGGAAAAGTGAAGTTGGAGGACTCTCACTTCAAGACTTTAAATCATATTACCCAGCTACAGAGGCAAAAACAGCTGGCATTGGCATAAAGATAGACACATAGGCCAATTGAACTGAATTGATGGTTCAGAAACAGACCCTCACATCTAAGGTCAAGTGATTTTTGACAAGCCTGTCAAACGCATCCAGCTGGGACAGAACAGTTTATATTCAAATGGTGCTGGGAGAACTGGATATCCATAACAAAAAGAAACAAAGGAGACCCCAATATTACACCTTATACAAAAATTAACTCAAATGGATCAAAGACAAAAATATAAAAGCAAGTACAATGAAGCTCCTAGAAGAAAATGTAGAAAATGTAGGGAAACATCTTCAAGACCTGGTGGTAGGTGGTGGATTCTTAAACCTCACACTGAAAGCACGAGCAACAAAAGAAAACATTGATAAATGGGACCTCCTCAAACTAAAACACTTCTGTGATTCAAAGGACTTCATCAAGAAGGTAAAAAGGCAGCCAACTCAATGGGAGAAAATACTTGGAAACCATATATCTGATAAAGGTTTGATTTCCATTCTATATAAAGAAATCATACAACTCAACAATAAAAGATTAAGCAACCCAATCAAAAAATGGGCCAAATATTTAAATAGACATTTCTCCAAAGAGGAAATACAAATGGCCAAACAGCACATGAAAATATGTTCCATATCACTAGCTATTAGGGAAATGAAAATTAAAACAACAATGAGATATCATCTAACACTGCATAGAATGGCCATTATTTTAAAAACTGACAACAATAAGTGCTAGAGAGGATGTGGAAAAATAGGAACTCTCCTTCACTGTGGGTGGAAGTAAAAAATGGTGCAGCCTCTGTGGAAAGCAGTTTGGCAGTTCCTCAGGAAGCTAAATTTAGAACTGTCCTATGGTCCAGCAATTTCTCTGCTAGGAATATATACAGAAGAACTAAAAACTATGACACGAATAAACATCTGCACAACAATGTTCATAGCAGTGTTATTCACAATTGCCAAAAGAAGGAAAACTACCCAAGTGTCCATCAGTCAATGAATGGATAATCAAAATGTGGTATATTCCTATGATGGAATACTATGCTGCAGTAAGAAGAAATGAAATTGGGACATATGTAATAACATAGATGAATCTTGAAGACATTATACTAAGTGAAGTAAGCCTTACACAAAAGGACAAATATTACTGGGTCTAATTAATTTAAACAAAATATGAAGAACAAACACATGGCATTAAAACCTAGAGTATAGTTTATTAGGAGAAAAGAAGAGGGTTGAGAAGAACTACTGATGCTTAATGTATGTAGAAGCTTTAAGTAACTTGACTATAAAAGTGTGGAAATGGATACAATTGACATTATAGTGAGTAGCAACCAGTTTATTAAATGGAATTGTAGCTAAAAAGGGAAAGACTTCCCCAAGTTCTGGTATAATGCAAGGATGCCTGTTTTCATCCCTTGTGTTCAACATTGTACTGGAAATCTTTGCCAGACCAATTTGGCAAAACAAAACAAAACAAACAAACAAAAAAACCCACAAACAGTATGAAAATTGGAAAGGAAGAAGTAAAGCTACCTCCATTTACTGATTATATGATTATTTATATAGAAATTCCAAAATATACAAAAGATTACCAATAATATGAATAAGCAAATTCATTATGCTTCCCATGGAGGGATGACCCTCAAGCTAGGGGTTGGATTAAGACTTGGATGGAAGGTCCTCAGTCAAGTGGTTGGAGTCTCCCAGATGCTGTGGTCCATGCAGTAGAAGATTCAGCATTTATGCTTTCCAACCATGTGTCCTCACTCTCTGGCCAGAGCTTTGCAAGGGATTCGAGCCTCCTAGCTTGTGAGTTACCACTGAGGGAACTGCAACAAAACTTTTGTTATGCAGCCAATGTTGGTCAGTGTCTGTGTCACCTGATGCCAATTGTTTCTGTTTAGGGAATGCCAGAAGCCACAGGGTTTCTCCTCTTGCTCTACTAAGGCTGATCTTCTGTGGATCCTGGGAAGTTCTCTGATCTACAGGAACTCCAGTTTGGAGTTGGAAGCTTCAGCAACACCCAGGAGAAGCAACAGCAGCACAAAGCAGTATAGATGTACAGCAAAAAGCATGGACTCTTACCAGATAATATTAACTAATAACTAAGCCAAGAACAGCCAAAAAGAATTATGCTTCATTTTTTATGGCTATGACCAATACACCCTGCTTACTGAACCACTTGTTTCAAATTAGTTAAGTTAGATTTTCATTGGGGCCCCAGTGGGTATAGGTCAGGTGCAACACAAAGGGAAATTGAGGCCAAAATGCATGGGGAAAGATAGTTTGTTACTCATAGGTCCCAGAGGGAGGAGGGGTGCCATGAGGGGTTGACAGGAAGTCTGATGGGTTCATGTGGCTCAATCAGCAGGTGGGGAGAAACAAGCTGAGCAAGAGGGACCGTGGGTTTGTGCTTTTAATGTGGTTCAGGGATGGAGTTTAGTAGTATCCCAGCAGGAGCCAAGGATTAATTCATTTAAAGCAAGTGGGAATAGAAAGGGGAATGTATCGGGGTCTGACGGTGGGAGGATGGTGAGTTTATCATGGGTAAACAGGAGGGATTTGAGTGAGGAATGTGGGTAGAAGTATCTGGAAGCAAATGCAGGGTTTGCACTCTGGGAAAGTTTGTCCCAGGGCTGGAAAGCTCATTAATTAAGCCAAAGGACAGTGTTAAGACAAGTGACTTAGACAAGGTAAGATGAATACCAAGGCAGCACATAAATAATTTTCATAGCTGTGACAAGATGAAGTATAATGATTATATTTATTATGCCAGTAATTTTTTGATAGCTTGCGTTCAGTATAAAAAGAGCCTGCTATTGCTGTGAAATAAATTGAATATGTGGTGGCACAAGGACTAGGCACAGTAATTTCCTAGTGATAAAGTAAAACAATCAATGGTGATATATTATTTCCTAAGTCTCCTTAAACATATGGGATTTGGACTTTATTCAAAGATTGTTTTATGAAATGTGAAGTTTCAAATAATTTGATTTTTTTTTACCTTTTCACTAAGTTTTCCTAGTATATTAATTAAAATCTATTCATCTCTCATGTTCACATTTTTCCATGGTTAATTTTTTCTTTCATTCATGCTTTGAGTGTAATGTCTAAGAAATTACCATATTATCTTAATACCATAATATCTTGAATATGCTTCCCTACATTTTCTTCTAAAATATTTTAGTCTTGGCTCTTATATTTGTAAAGGTGTGAGATAGGGGTCCTCTTTCACTCTTTTGCATAAGGATATCCAGTTCTCCTAGCACGATTTGTTGAAGAGACTAATCTGTCTCAATTGAGAGGACTTTACAAGCTTGTCAAAAATCAATTGTCAGTGTCTATTTATAAACTCTCAATTTGGTTCTATTGATCAATAAATATATTTTTATGCTAGTACCATTCTGTTCTGACCACTGCAGCTTTGTAATATTCTTTAAAATCAGGTAGTGTGAGTCCTCCAACTTCACTTTTTTCAAAACTGTTTTTAAATCTTTGTGACCATGTACCTTTCCAAATAAATTTGATAATTTGCTTTTCTATTTCTCCAAAGTAGGATTTTGGAATTTTGTTTGGTATTGCATTGAATCTCTATATCAATTTTTGTATAATTTACATATTTATGGTATGTATTCTTCAAATGCACAGGGGCAGAATGCCCTTTAACTTATACAGGTATTTGATTTCTAATAACAATATTTTATAGTTTTCTGTGTACAGGTCCTTTACATCCCTGGTTTAATATATTGCTACATATTTCATCCATTTATTTCCTATTATAAATGGAAATTTTATTGATTTCCTCCTTAGATTACTCATTAATAGTGCATAGAAACACTACTGATTTTCACATGCTATTTTTGTAACATACCCATTTGCTGAAATCATGTATTAGCTAGAGAAGCTTTGCTGTAGATTTTCTGGGGATGTTCAATATATGCAATCGGGTCATCTGCAAATAACAATAGTTTTATGTCTTCCTTTCCAATTGTTATGTTTTTTATTTCTTTTTTCTGGCCTAAGTGCTCTAGCTTGAATTTCCATTAGTACATTGAATAACAGTTGTGACCATAGGCATCCTTGACTTGTTCCATATTTTAGAGGGAAAGTTCTCAGTCTTTCACCATTGAGTACAAAGTTGGCTGTGTTTTTTTTCATATGTGCCCACTATCATGTTGAAGAAGTTTTTTTCTATTCCTATCTTTCAATGTGTTTTAATTCAGAATGAATGTGGGATTTTATCAAATGTCTTTTCTGCATCAATCAAAAGAGTCATGTAGTTTTCCCCAGCAATTTGTTAATGAGGTATATTAATTGATTTTCTTATGTTGAAATACACTTGCATATCTAGGATAAAACACATTTGATCATGTTTTATAGCACTTTTAATTTGCTGCTGGGTTGGATTTGTAAGTAGTTTGTTGAGGTTTTTGCATCTATATTCATTAAAGAAATTTGTCCATTATTTTTATCTTGTAACTTTATCTGGCTTTGCTATTAGGGTGTTACTGGCTTCTTAGAATTAGTATTCCCTCTTCTTCATATTTTTGCACTAGTTTGAGTTGGATTGGTGTTATTTTTTCTAGGAATGACTCGTATAATCTACCTGTGAAACCATCCTTTCCTGTGCTTTTCTTTCTTGGTAGATTTTTTTGAACTGATTCAGCTCTTTACATGCAATTGATCTGTTAAGATCTTTTGTTTCTTCTAGAGTTAGTGAAAGATGTTATTGTTTTTCTAGAAAAGTATCCACTTCATCTGAGTTGTCTAACTTTTGAGCATACAAAGTTGTTCATAATATCATCTTATGATATTTTTTTCTGTGGGGTCAACATTTGTCTTCCTATTATTTCTGATTTTATTTATTTGCATCCTCTCTATGTTTTTCTTTGTCATTCTAGCTAAGGTTTTGTCAAATTTATTGATCTCAAAAAAACAGCTTTTTGTTTTGTTAATTCTATTGTTTTTATCTCAAATTTCATTTATTTCTGCTTTGATCTTTTAATTTTATTTCAGTACTATTGCTTGCTTTTGAATTAGTTTTCTGGCTTTTTCTTGTTTATGCAGGTATGCAGTTAGCTCTTTTATTTTAGCTCTTTCTTCATTTTTGATTTAACACTTAGGGCTATAAATTTCCCTTTCAACATTTCCTTTGCTGTATCTAATAAGTTTTGATATGATATGTTCTTTTTTATTCCACTCAAGATACTTATTGACTTTTCTTGCGATTTCTTCTTTGACCTACTGATCCTTTGAATGTGTATTGTTTAACCTCCATGTATTTGTGAATTTTCCAGTTCTTGCCAGTTATTAATTTCCAACTTAATTTAATTATCCTTGGAGAAAATGCTTTTCATATTTGCAATCTTTTTAAAATTACTCTGACTTGTTTTGAAACCAACATGTGGTCTATCTTGGAGAATTTTCCATGTGACTTGAGAAGAAAGCATATCCTGCTATTTGGGGGAGCAATGTTATTTACATGTCTGTTATGTTAGTTTATTTATCATATATTCAAGTTCTCTGTTTCCTTATTGAGCCTCTGTCTGGATGTTTTATCTATTCATTAGAGTGGTGAATTGAAACCTCCAACTATTATTGTAGTGATATCTATTTTGTCTTTGAGTTTTGCCAGTGTTAGCCTTGAGTATTTTGGTGTACCATTGTTAGGTGCATAAATATTTAAGATTGTTATTTCTTCTTGCTGGATAACCACTTTTAGTGTCTTCCATATATGTATATATAGTATATATATATAGTATAATTTTTATTTTATTTTATAACTTGGCTCTTATAAAAGTTTTGCATTTAGAGTAATTTGTCTGATACTACTATAGCTACTCCAACTCGTTTTTGGTTACATTTTACAGTAACCATCTTTTTACAACCTTTCATGTTAAACCTATTTGTTTCTTTGGGTCTAAAATAAGTCTCTTGTAGATAGCATATAGAGAGATCAGACATTTTTATCCAGTCTTCCAATCTACATCTTTTGATGGGATGTTTAATCCATTAATCTTCAATGTTATTAGTGTAAAGGCAGTACTTACTTCAACAATTTTCTCCTTTGGTTTTTATATGTCATATCTTATTTTTTACCCTTTTTTTTACCCTTTTAATTACACTTACTTGTAATCTTTGTTTCTATACACTTCTTCCAGCCTCTCTCATTTCCTTTCCTTTCAGCGTGCTGAACTCCCTTAATATTTTTTGTAGGACAGGATATTTTTTTTTTTGCATTCTTTCTCAGTTTCTGATTCCCTGTGAATATTTAAAACATTTCCTCAGTTTTGAAGGACAATTTTGCTAGATAAAGATTTCATGGCTTGGGCTATATTTGGTAGTAATATTTTGATCATGTTCTTTCATAGTTTGCAGCAAAGTTTTCACAACAATGCAAGGTTTTTGTGGTGGGGTTATGTATGGGAGCCCTGTATTATGAAATGCATAATGGCAATTTCCTCTTTCAGGGTCGTTTATAATATTATTTATTTATTTATTTATTTATTATTTATTATTTCACTTTTTAAAAGATATTTAGATTACATAAAATGTTACATAAAGAAATATAAGGGATTCCCATATGCCCACTCCCCACACCTCCCATTTTTCCCCACATTAACACCTTCTTTCACTAGTGTGGTAAATTCATTGCAATTGATGAACATATTTTGAAGCATTACCGCTAAGCATGGATTATAGTTTACATTATAGTTTACAGACTCTCCCACTCAATTCTGTAGGTTATGGCAAGATATATAATGACATGTATCTGTCAATGCAGTGTCACTCGGGTCAATTCCGAATCCTGAAAATGCCCCCATATTGCACCTTTGTTTCCCTCTTCGTGACTGCAGCACATCTAGTGGCCACTGTCTCCACATCAATGATATAATTTCTTCCATTGCTAGAATCACAATAAGTCTATAGTAGAACACCTATAACTTTACTCTAGTCCATATTTTACTCCCCAATCCTAATGATTCTGGGACGGTGATGCCCACTCTGTCTCTAGTTGAGAGGGGGCTTTGATCCCACATGACTGATGGATGGGACTCTCTTGCTTGCAGCTGTAGACTCTCTTGATTCCTTAGATGCTGTTTGTCCATCCTTACCTCCTTGTTTCTTGTCTTGGATGAGTCCAATGAACTGTAGAGTAGGTGTAGCAACTCTGTTAAGGCTCAGGGCCCATCTGGCACATGGAGCCCACAGATTAAAGTCTCTTGCATGTACCCCTACCAACTCAAGCACCAACTATAAGTTCAAATAAAAGGAACAGAAGAAGCATGTGTAGAGAAGTGACATCTGAGTCCAACTCTGTCACACTTGGGAGCACAAACTACAAATTAGGACACACTGGCAAAGCACCAAATTCAAGAGCTATCTGCTATGACTGTTGCACCTGGGTGTCTCTGGAGCCCTCAGGAGCCCCACTGTTTGGGGTAATATCTGCCTTGGCCATCTATGAGATTCTGCTGAGATGTGCATATGCATTACCTCTCTGATGACCTCCCAACTCACTTTGAAGACTCTTAGCCATATACACTCATTTGTCTTTACATTTTCTCCCTTTTATTCAAGGATTTTTCCAGTTTTATCACCAGCCAGTGCTTGATAGTAATCCCTCGGTGCCAGGGAGGCTCATCCCTCACTGGGGAGAAGGAAATGCATTTATATGCTGACTTTGGCTTAGAGAAAGGCCACATTTGAAAACAAGGAGGCTCACAGGAGGTAACTCTTAGGCACTCTACAACACTAGTCTAAGTTGCAAATTCAAGAGCAAAATGCTCATAAGCCTAATTATCAATATCAAGGGACCATCAATTGACCATATTTCTTCTCTAGTCATTGCCCCTGTACTTGGGGTATTGTTGCTGTTCCGTTAGCAAATGTGACAGAGCTACCCAGGATGGGAATTCAATAATCTTTCAGTTGTTGTGTGATTCTCTACCCACTGTAGCAATGCCCCATGCACATTTGAACATATTTATATACATTATATGTATGCTCAGGTGAACCTCCTCCCAAGTATCCCCCATCTCTGACACCCCACCCCATTGATCCTCCCCTGACATAATTGTAACCCTTCTGTGATCAAAAACTTCTTCAAAAAGAAGCCAAGAATATTGCCATATTCAATTAATAAGAAAATGAAATAATAATGATAGGTTTAAACATAAGAAATAAAATACATAATAATTTAGACAAACTAAAACTAAA
>JAQZBX010084561.1:0-13242 GCA_029593785.1 Cabassous unicinctus | reverse complement strand
AGTTTTATAAATATTTATGATTGTTCTTTCTTGTTGATCCATAACCTCTTTTATTAATATATAGTTTCCTTCATTGTGTCTTACAATAGTTTTCCATTTAAAGTATATTTTGTCTGATATTATTATAGCTACTCCCACCCTTTTCTGTTTTTTTTTTTTTCATGTAAAATCATTTTCAAACCTTTCACTAGTAATTTCCTTGAGTATCTGGATCTAAAATGAGTTTCTTCTAAACAACATAGAGATGGGATATATTTCCTTAGTCATTCTTCCAGTCCCTGTCTTTTCGTTGGAGAGTTTAATCCATTAATATATAATGTTATTACTGTCAAGGCAGTACTTAGCCATTTTTTCCTTTAAGAATATATATGCTGTATTTTGTCTTTATTTAGCTTTTTATACTTTTTGTTATTGTTACTAGCAATTTTCCTTTCTACACTTTCCTCCAAAGCTGTCTCCTGTTTTTTACTTTCATCCTGTTGTACTCACTTTAATATTTCATTGAAAGTCATGTCTGTTGTTGACAAACTCTCTTAATTTCTGTTTATCTGTGAATATTTTGAACTATCCCTCATTTTTGAAAGCCAGCTTTGCTGGATACAGATTTATTGGTTGGCAGTTTTTTTTTTACTTTTAGCACCTAAAATATGTCATATCATTACTTTCTACCCTCCATGATGCTCAGTCATTTCAGACAGGGAATTTGACCTTGAAAACCAGAAATTATATCCATGCAACATTTTTGCAGGTAGTCCTCATCTGCCATCTTGTCAATGGTAAATTTCATGTGTATGAACCCAGGTCATACAAATAAATAATTGGGAATGGAATAAGTCATGAATTTAGAACCATCACCAGGCTGAAATAATTATGTGATTAAACATACTTCCAGCAAAAATTTTGGAACATTTAATTTAAGGGAAAAATTAATTTGTCCTTAAAATTACAAAAAGAGAACTTATACAAGAATAATTGAAAAATCATGGCCATATCCCTGGTCTTTGAAACGTAAAAAAGTCTTCCAAAGTAATTAAATAGCTATGAATTTAAGATGATCGAAAAGTTAGAATCTGTTCAAGAGAATAACACACCATGTTAATGCAATTAATGTGAAATTTTTTATCTAGATACTGATTAATCCAGAATTCATACATAGAGAATGAAATCAATGAATATTTGTGAGAAAACTTTAGCAAACTCTTCTCCAACAGAAAAGTTCTCACACCTTGGAGTATCCACTAGAATTAAATGTCTTGAGAGAATATTTCATTCAGAGCCCTACAATGATTCAATATGTGTTATCTCATATGAGAAAGGAACCCTATATCAGAGAAGAATTTCAAGAAGTTCCCAGTGACCAGTTATCCTTTAATCAGTGTAATCATATCCACACTAGAAATAAAGCATATAACTGTCAGCAATGTGAGAAAGCCTACAGGAAAAATTCTGAACATAGGTCACATGTAAGAACTCACAATGAAGAAAAACATACAGATGTCAAATATGTGGGAAAACTTCCAGGAAATCTTCCAACATTAGGTAACATGAGAGAATTCACACTGGAGAGGATCCACACAAATGCCATGCATGATTTAAAGTCTTTAGACAAAAGTCTTCTCTTAGACAACATTGGAAAACTCACACTGTAGAGAAAGGATACAAACATCATGTATGTCCAAAGGTATTTAGACAAAGTTCTTCCCTTAGATAACATGAGAACAATCACATTGGAGAGAAAACATACAAATATCATGTATGTGGGATAGCCTTCAGTAAATCTTCTGTCCTTAAACGACATGAGAACACTCACACTGGAGAGGAACCTTCTGAAGGACATTTATGTGAGAAAACAATCGGAGTTTTAATCTTAGTAAACATGAGAAAATCACACTGGAGAGAAGCCATGCAAACACCATGTATGTGAGAAAGTCTTCAATAAACCTGTGGTTAGGCAAAATGAGAACACTCACACAGGAGAAAAACCTTATGAATATTGTCTTTGTGGGGAATCCTTCAGTCAATATTTTACCCTCAGAAAGCATGAGGTGGTAAACACTGGAGAGAAACCTTACGAATGCCATCTATCAGGGATAGATTTCTGTCAGAGTTATAACCTTAGAAAACATGGAAGAATTCAAAATATAAATGTAAGGAATATGGAATTAGCTTCATACATAGACAATTGTTTAAACAAATGAGAAAACACACACAGGAGTATAATTCTATGTCAATGCAATCTATGATAAATGCCATTATTTGTAATTTAAGCATGAATGAATTACACTGGGAAGAACTCTATGTCTATATTGACCTGGAGGACATTTATGCTGAGCTTCAGCCTAAGTGCACAGAAGATAAACACGGGTTAGTAATAACTCCTACAACAGAAAATCAGATAGGAAAATCTTTAACAGGAGCAGGAAACTCTAGACGAAAAGCAGATAATTTTTGCTAGAGTAAATATTCAATGAAATAAGTATGAAAAATACTTTATTTTCATCTCACTGTAATCAATGGAGGAATTTCTTTAGGGATTTCAAATTTCATCAGCATGAACATTGTCAGACTGAAGAAAAGATGATCCTAAAATCTAACTGAATAAATATTCAGCTAGCGTTCACATCAGAAATTTCAGAAAGGGGAAAAAGCATTACGAAACATGCTTTCTGACACTATTCAGAATATTGCCTTATTAATTTTATTGAAAAATAAGATAATAATGCAAGATTGTGAAGTGATCTGGTTATGTTGCATGCACAATTTTGGAACAATTTGTAGGAAGAATATGAAACTTTTCTCCAAACCAATACTTGCAAAAATATGTGAAGTAAAAGCTGTTCCTGTAATTTGTTTAATATGATTGAGATTCTATTTTTTATGCAACACTAAGCTAAATTATAATGACTTGTATGAATCTGAAAATAACATTGAATGTTAACTAAGTGGTGGACAATACAAAATCATGTGACTTAACTATTATATATGCTTTATATATGTGTGTACAGCAGGAATTAATGGAACATGAAAAAATTGGTAAATTAATAATGTCTGATTGTTTATGCATTTTCATTTTTAAATGCCATTATTGCTATTTTAAGTTATGTAGGATGTAAATTAATTTAAATATGAGAAAGAAAATGTTTTCAGACCTGGGAATGAAAACTTTGCTCAATCTTTAATGTGGAAATGTGTTATTCAATGACAATTAAAATTAATTGCCAATGGACTTATGGCAAAAATACAGAGAATTCTCAGGGGATAAGCAGGTGGAACATCACTGCAGATATGAGGTAGTTCTCATTTTCAAAATGCCTTAGAATTGATAAGGTGTCCATACCATCATTCATTAATTCATTCAATTTGTACTAATATTTTTTGATTCATTTAGCTTACGTTCCCTCCAAATACCCACTCATTGGGAAGAATAAATGATACTAGTATTTAAATGCCTTAGAGGAAAAAACAGTTCCACAAAAAGCAGACCCATCTTGAAAGTATATCTGCATGAAAATAAATTAGGTTAATGGCAGAAAATGTATAATAGGCTTTGGATCCTCTTCAGGTCATTTATTTTGATATCACATATTAAGGTTTTCAAATATTGCAGAAAGTGAATTTTCTGGGGTCTAATTAGTAAAATATACAAAGTTCCCACCTTCACTGCCCTTATAACCTAGGAGAAATAAAACAAAAAGTAACAATAGAATGAAATGGTTGAGATTCAGTCATGACCTTGGAATCTGGGTATATCCTTGGTTAGAGTAGATACTGTAGGCTTTGAAGATGGTGGAAGGCAGCAAGAGCCAAGGAATGCTGAAAGCTAACAGAAACTGAAAAAAGGCTAAAGGAATGAAGTTTACAGGCTGGAATAGGCTAGAAAATGGATTCTCCCTTATAGTCTCCAGATGGAATATTTTCTTGTTTCCTGAAACATTAATCTCAGACCAAACCAATTTGGACTAATGGCCTCCAGAATTGTAACACAATAAATTCTAACTTAAAAATGAAGTAGTCCTTATAACACTTTGATTATTTTTAATCTTATCCATTGTGTCTTTCATTTTCATAAGCTATATGACTTTCATTGCAGGCTTTCATATTGTCCTTTGTGTTTACCAAGTATCTTCTTATTATCCCTTATTTCTTTAATCATATTTTGCTTCAACTCCTTGAATTGAGTTAAGATATTTGTGTGATTATCATTGATTAGTCATTTTTAATCCTCTATCTCATCAGCATTTTTAGTTTGTTCCTTTAGTTGAACCATATCTTCCTGTTTCTTATGTTGACTTGCAATTTTTGCTGGTATCTATATCTAAATGTTAGTGAATTTACTCTGATATTCAATTACTCTCTCTTGACTAGTGGTTTTGTTTCACAGCTCTTTTTGATTTATGGTTCAACTTATTCTAAGTCTTTAAACATGCCCAGCTCATATTATCAAAATAGATCCTGGGAATCACAACAGTGGTGCAGATCTTCATTGAGGAGTTTAGTACAAGAGACATCTACAAACAGTTTTTTTTTCCTTACAATTTCCTGGCGAGTAGGCAGGTGGTGCTCATCAGCAAATATTTCCAAGGAGGTGACTCTTTCAACATCCACTTTCAGGTGATTCTTTTCTGGTCAGTGTTGAGAATCAAAGTGGGTTCTTCTGGTCAAATTAGCTGAATGGAAACCATTCTCTGGCTCACCTTACCTCTTCCCAGGGAGGAAGACCTCTGTTCCCCTCTCTGTTCGCTGCAGTGTGCCACAGGTTTTATCCAAGCTGATTGTCTTGAGAGTGGGGGATGGGTGCCATTCCTAGGCCCCAGGAATAGTAACAGATATACTTGCCAATGAAACCAAATTGAAATTTCTGATAGCGATCCTCACATATACAGTCATCTGATATTAGACAAGGCCACAATGTCAAATCAATTTGGAGAGAATGGTTTCTTCAAGAAATGGTGCTTGGAGAACTGGATATCCATATCCAAAAGAATGAGATTGGAACACCATCTCACACCTTTTACAAAAATGAATGCAAGATATATCAAAGATCTAAATATAAGAGCCAAATCCATAAAGACCTTGGAAGATAATGTAGAGAAGCATCTACAGGAAATTGTAATAGGAAATGGTTTCATGAACATCACACCCAAAGCACGAGCAGTGAAAGAAAAACATAGATAAATAGGATCTCCTCAAAATTGAAAACTTTTGCACCTGTAAGGATTTTGTCAAGAAATTGAAAAGACAGCCTACCCAATGGGAGAAAATATTTGGTAACCATATATCTGATAGGAGCCTAATATCCAGCATATGTAAAGAAATCCTACAACTCAAAAATGAAGAAGAGAAACAACCCAGTTAAAAAATGGTCAAGTGATCTGAATAGATACTTCCTCAAGAAAGAAATGCAAATGGCTAAAATGCACATGAAAAGATGATCAATATCACTAGCTTTTAGGGACATGCAAATCAGAATTACAATGAGATATCATCTTACACCCATTAGATTGGCTGGTCTTTAAAAAAAAAAGAGGACTACAAGTATTAGAGAGGATGTGGAAGTACAGAAATCCTCATCCATTGCTGGTGGGAATGTAGAATGCTGCAGCCATTGTGTAGGACACTATGGTGTTTCCTCAAAAAACTAACTATTGATCTGCCATATGATCCAGCAATTTCACTGCTGGTTATATATCTGGAAAAACTGAAAGCAAGGACATGAACAGATATATGCAAACCAATGTTCATAGTGGCATTATTTACTCCTGCCAAAAATTAGAATCAACCCAAATGCCCATCAACAGATGAAGGAATAAACATAATGTGGTATATACATTCAATGGAATATTACTCAACTGTAATAGGGAATACAGTATACCCCAAGGGAAAACATGGGTGAATCTTGAGGACCTTATGTTGAGTGAAGGAAGCCAGGCTTTGATGGACAAATATTACATGACCTCACAAATGCGAATTAAGCAAATTGAGCAGACTTACAGAGCTAGAGTCTGGAAGATAGGTTTACAGGAAATAGAAAGGGAGAAGAAGGTTGTGAGTCAACACCCATATGGGTTAAATCTATGATGAGTTCTAAGTGTTTAGTTGTGCATTTAAGGGATATGACAGGGATATAGTGATAATATTGGCTCAGAGAGTGCAGGTTGGATAGGGGGTAGTGTGGGGAGGGTGAGTTTGATGCTCCATGGAATAAGGGTGAAGGTTGGGGGATTGAGCAGCTGAACATTGGATATTGGCAGGTACATGGTTGAAAGTATAATGTTGGGAAAGTTCTTTTGGCAATATAACAAGGAAGGGTTACTGGTTTACGGTGTGTCATGGGGGGCATTCTGGACAGGGCACATCTGAGGTAGGCTTCTAGGGAGTGTGCAAGTAATCATTTTGTCATAGTATGATGTATCAGTGGGGGAAGACCCACATAATGAGCGGGAAAGTGTTGGACTCTTATCCTGGGGAGGCCCACTATGTTCTCAAAAAGAGGAGTAGGAGTCTCTCAAGAGCAAGGGCAGTGCATAATAGGAGAAGATAGACCAGTGTGCAAGCCTTCAGTTATGTTGCAAGTTACTATGAACATTGTCCTCCAAGGAGTGAAGCCTGGTGTTTGCTGTGAGCCCCAAGGGGAGGGGAAGGAATGAATAGAATAGATTGAACAGGGGATATTTTGAGCTAATGGAACTGTACTCCATAATATTGCAATGAAAGATACACACCATGTTAAATTTCATCAATAATTTATAAAAGTGTATGGTCCAAAATGGAAACCATAATGTAAACCATTGGCCATGGTGAGTAGCTATGTTTCAATATTTGTACATTAGTTGTAACAAATGTATCATCCATATATAAAAAGGCAATTAATATGGGAATGGGGGATAAGGGAAGGATGTTGTGTAAATGGGAATCCAATATATTTTGTATGTGACTTTAATGTGACTTGAAACTTCCTTGAAAACAACGAAAACAAGTAAGACACTGGGAGATTAAATGGAAGAAACTGTCACTGTATATATAGGACAACAGATCTTAGAGTGATGAAAGGCAAAATATCAAATAATTTTTAATATTTCCATTACTTTTTATATCCCAATTATTTTATTTTAGTTTTAGTTTTAAAAATGTTTTTCTGTATTTTATTTCTTATGTTTAACACTAGCCTTATTGTTTCTTATTAATTGTATTTGACTAAAATATTGGCTTCATTTTTGAAGATATTTTGGATCACAGAAAGGTGACAACTGTGGCAGGGGAGAACCATTTATCTGGGATGTCAGTGATGGGGGATACATGGGAGGAAGTTCACCTGGGCATACATATAAGGCATATAAATGTATTCAAATGTTCAAGGGACATTGCCACAGTGGGTGGAGATTGACAAAATAATCAAAAGAATATGAAATTCCCATCCAGGGAGCTCTGCCACATTCTCTAATGTATCACCAAGAATCCCCCTAGTACAGGCACATTGACTAGTGAAGGAGGGTGGTTCACTGAGGGTCCCTAGATATTGGTGACTGTGCTTATGAACCATTGTTCTTGAAGTGGAAACTTAAGGTAGTGTTTTAAGGTGCCTAAGAGTTACCTTCTGGGACCCTCTTTGTTGCTCAAATGTGACCTCTCTCTAAGCTAAACTCAACATTTAAATGCAATAACTTCCCCTCAGTGTGGTTCATGACTCTGGGGGATGACCCTACCTGGCACTGAGTGGTTGCTACCAATTACCAACAATAAATGAAACTGGAAAAATGAATCTTGACCAAAAGGGAGAAAAGGTAAAGACAAATGAGTTTTCATGGATAAGAGACTTCAAAATGAGTTGGGAGGTCATTCCAGAGGTAAGGCTTATGCACATGTCAGCAGGATTTCTTTGATGGCCAAAGTACATACTACCCTCAATAGCAGGGATCCTGAGGGCTCTGGAAACTTCCAGACACTATAGTGAGGGCAGATAGCTTAAGAAGTTGGTCCCTTGCCAGTGGAACCTACTTTGGAATTTATGCTCCCCTGTGTGACAGAGTTGGACTTAGTTGCACTTTTCCTATACATGTCTCTTCTGTCCTTTTATTTGAATTCATAGTTAGTAAAAGTTCATAGGTATACATCCAAGAGACTTAAATCTTTGGGCAGCCCATATGCCAGCTGGGCCCTGAATCTAAACCGAGTTTCCACGCCTACTCTGCAGTTCATTGGGCTCACCCTGGACAACTAACAAGGAAGAGATGGATAACCAACATACCAAGGAACTGAGAGTGTCTACGACAGCAAACAAGAGAGTTCAATTCTTCTGTCATATAGGATCAAAGCCCCACCCCTCAATTAAATGTGTAGTGGGCACCACCTTCCTAGAATCCTTAGAATTAGGGAATGAACTGTGGTCTGAACTAAACTTACTGGTATTCTACTATGAACTTATTGTTATTCTAGCAATGGAAGAAATATCACTGATGTGGAGGCAGTGGCCACTGGAGGTTCTGAGGGTAGTGAGGGAAAATCATGTGTAATACAGGGGCATTTTTGAGACTTGGGAAGTGTTCTGAATGATATTACAATGATAGATGCTGGACATTCTATATCTTGCCATAACCTACAGAATTCAGTGGGAGAGAGGGTAAACTACAATATAAACTATAATCCATGCTTAGAGGCAATGCTCCAAAATGTGTTTATCAATTGAGGTGAATATACCACACAAATGAAAGATGTTGCTAATGTGGGGAAATATGGGAGTTATGGAGAGTAGGGCATGTGGAAATCCCCTATACATTCTCTATAACATTCATGTAATCTAAATATCTTTAAAAAAATTGAAAAACAAAAAATAAAATTAAAAATAAACAAAAGAAAACAAAACAAAAATTTAATTCTCACTGCAACCCTGCATGGCTCCAAAAACTGTATGAAGAAAAGTGAATGGGAAATGCTGTCTTTCTCACTGTCACTTCCTGAGCCTATTCCCTCTGGACTATGCAGTATGCTTGTACCCATTCTCCTGACTCTCATCTGGGCAGTCTAGCTCACACCTACACAGCCTTCAGAGGTGACATTATTAAATTCTCTACACTTACTTTCAAATTTTCCATTACTTGACCCACTCTTCTCCCCCTACCTTATCCTTTGTTCTCCCCTTACCTGACCCTCTGCTGTCCCTTTTCCTGAATCACTGCTCTTCTGTCCATCTCTCAGTGGATACCTCTGGGTTTTTGGGGTCAGAGCCAGGGTCTAGTGATGAATGGAAAAATAGGGGACATCCACACTCATTGCAGGGCTGCTGCTGTATCCCAGCCCTCAGGGCATCCTCAGAGTCAGTGGGAGAAAATTCTGGCAGGAGACAGAATTCCAACTGTCTATGCAATCATCTATGCCCCACTGCCCACGGCCTGTCTTGTGGATCATACTTTAAGGACTCATGGGCACTGGTTCACTCAGTGTTTGGTGTCCAGGACTTGAAGAGAAACGGTTAGAAACCTGGAGGCCAGGAGGGTCCATGAGGCTAGCAGGACAGGGACCAGTGCACCCTCAGTTGGATCAAGATTATTATCACCCTGACCACTTTTTGCCATGCCTCTCAGGCTGTGCACCCAACCTCTTCCTGGCTGCAGGGCTCCAGCCTCACAGTCCTTTAACCTACCCTCATTTCCCAGGCTGTTTCCCTCTTCCCCTCCTCTGAGTATCTGAAGCCTCCACAGCACAACTGCTACCAGCTCCCTCCTGGAAAGTTTTGCCAAATGCCTAACAACTCCATCAGTGCAATTTGAACATATTCATTTATCATCTGTTCGGGAGATTTCATTCTGGGATGCCAGAGATAAGTATTTGTGGGCCATACTTAAGGTGGTGTGTGGAGGCACTGTGGGTGAGCAAGGGTTTCCTTCCATTTTGGGGATCTATCTCTGCCTTTTGAGAACCTTTGGGCCTCACCCCTCTGATTTGCTCACTGCCCCACCAGAGTTCTGTGTGCGGCTGAAGGTCCTGGAGCTTCTCTAACATTCCATCCATACATTCAGAGCCTGCTTCATCAACACCTTGCTCAAAAGGGCCCACACTCTACTGTTGCCATCTGAAAATTCTTAATAATCTTTTTTCCATGGGCTCAGCATTTTCACTTGCATTGAGCCCTACACATTAAGTAGGAGGCACTGTGCACAATTTTCCATTAATTAAAATTATTCTGTTTACAAAAGTAATTAATGTTTATTTTAGAATATATAGACAGTGCAGATAAGATACAAGAAGTAAATGAAAAATCTTCTAACATTCTGTATTCCAAAAATGAAGCATATTATTATTATATTTCATTTCTCCTGAGCACTTTCCTTTGCAGAGATGCACAGATGAGAGAATGAGAACATCCTTTACACAATGCATCACAGTGTTCTTCCTATTGTGTTGCTGTGTTTTTCACTTAATCGGTTGTTCATGTTGCCTTGTCCGTAATTAATTCACTTATTCCATCATTTTTATTGATGGCATTGTTTTCCATTTTATGCCTGTCCCACAGTTTGTTTAATACTTTCTCCTCAAATATTGGCTGATTTCCTGAGGATAGAAATTCTAACAGAGAAAGGAGTGTGAGTCTTTATGGTGGCCACAGAACGCATTCCTAGAGGAAAGTTGCTGGGTCATGGGTCATGCACATTTTTAATGATTTTCATTAAACAGCTGCATTTGTCTGTTCATGACACACATGAGCTTGGAGCAAACCCATATGCAGTCAAACCTTCTGTGTGAGTGCACACCAGCACCATCAGTCTGTTCTTGAACATTTAAATATATTAAATTATTTACTACTTACAATGATATTTCTGATTATGGTTTATTGAACAATTTAATAAATAACACATTCAAGAGGTTCAGAAAATATTAATATGAAAAAGTTACATGATTAGAAAATGACACAGCAAAAATTTGAATTTTGGTCTTCCTGTCTGCCAAGCTCAGATTCCTTGGGACTTACACATTTCCCCTAGGTGTTAGTTGGAATGTCCCTCTTCACTTATATCATCAGAAGCACTACCCTGTAATCACAACCTCCTGTCCTTCTAGTTTGCTCACATAAATACACCCCATGTCCAGATTCTCTTTCTACACTTGAACCTCAAGTACACTGATGCCGCCTGGCAAACATTAGGCTCTATCTCTCATCATTTTTACTGCCCAGTTGAATCCACAGTTACTGATATTAACATATACATATGAAGACGACCCTTATTTTCTTATGTCTGTATGATGATTTACCACTTCCAATGATGAAAGTCTTAATAGTGTCCAACTCCAAATATTTGCATTTTTTTGATGAAACAGCACATGGCTAGGATATTGGTCTTCATCTAAACAGTCGTAAGCACTACTGGCAATCCTGCTAGGTCTTGCTAGATAAATTACTCTTTCATACTCCATAAACACTTAAAAATTCCCCTTGCCTTTTGATAATCATGCATTCTCACATCACTCCTCACTTTTAACAGATTCAATTACCTCCTACTAAACAGATGGATTATGTAATCTGCCAAATAACACTATAACACCTTATCATCAACTATTCCTAAATTCATATAGATTGGCTTCTCCTCTCCTATGTAATGAAAATCCATGTTTACTGTGGCTATGTCAAACATCTCCAATTGAACACTATCTCCCTTGATTTCTTGAAAACTGTATTATTGATTATAAATTTAATCCCTTTACCAGAAGCCTCTTCCTCTTGTCACACTCCACCTCAATATTTAAGCTCATTTTCATCTCTTCCATCTTGGAACAAAAATCTCCTCTGAATCAATATTCTCTCAATTTCCTGATCTGTTCTTCTGCTAACAATCCAACTGAAAGTGCTGTTACTATATCTTAACACCCACCTAAATCTTTGAATTACACAGATCAGCAATTATTTCCTCATAAATGAATCTTGCTAATGTCACCAATGATCTGCCTACAAATAAATTCTTATTTGGATCAAAGGAATTTAACGATAACCACATTTTGATAAATTTATTTTTCCTTACTTATTCTAGCATCTTAGTCTCCTGTCTTCAAACCACTCTAGTCACTTCTTCCCCTTGTCCTCTGCAATAACTAAGCAAATAACAATATTAGAGCGTCTCAAAATGAAATGTAATCCCTCTTTTCATAAACATTCAAAATTTTCTCCATGTCTTTTGCTGATCGTACATTTTCATATTTCCCTTGATTTTAATAGATGTAATTATGTCCTGGTCATTCCCCATTCTTTCACTCCTCAGACCTTCCTATTCCCTGAGACAGAGCAATGTTGAAATTAGGCCAATTAATAACCCATCAATATCCCCTAACTCTTCAAGTGAAAGGAATATTCCCAAGTCTCTCACTTTAAATCAAATGCTAGAAATAATTACACTTAGTGAGAAAGACAAATTGAAAGTTGAGATATGCCAAAAGCTAGGCCTCTTGTGAATGCAAAGGAAAAGTTCTTGAAGAAAACTATAAATGCTACTCCAGTGCACACACAAATGAAAAGAAAGTGAAGATGTCTTATTTCTGATATAAAGAAAATTTTAGTGATCTGATAGAAGCTCAAGCAGCCACAATATTCCCTTTAGCCAAAGCCTTATCCAAAGCAAGGCCATAACTCTCCTCATTTCTATGATGGCAGACAAAGTTCAGGAAGCTGGAGAAACATTTGAAGTTGTCAGAGGTTGGTTCATGAGGTTTAAGGAAATAAGCCGTATCCAGTAACAGAAAAGTGCAAGGCGAAGCAAAAAGTGCAGAAGTAAATACGGCCACAAGTTACACACAAGATCCAGCTAAGATTTTTTATGAAGGTGAATATTCTTAAGAACAGATTTTCAATGTAGATGAAAGAGTCTTCTATTGGAAGAATTGCCATCTAGGGCTTTCATAGCTGGAGGGGCAAAGTCAATACCTAGCTTCAACCCTCAAAAGACAGACTAATGCAACTGGTCATTTTAAGTTAAAGCCAATGCTCATTTACCATTCTGAGAAACCTAAGGCCCATAAGAAATTATGCTAATTCTATTTTGCTTCTGCTCTAGTGACAGTGGTGGCAGCAAATCTTTTTTCCACATGGTTTACTGAATACAGGCATATCTCAGATTTATTTTGGGTTCAGTTCAAAACTTCTGCAATAAAGCAAATATTCCAGTAAATTAAATCACATGCCTTTTTTTTTTGGTTTTCCAGGACATATAATAGCTATGTTTACAGTATACTATAGTCTATTAAGTGTGCAAAGCAATATGT
>JAQZBX010084560.1:0-13243 GCA_029593785.1 Cabassous unicinctus | reverse complement strand
CAATGGCATTGATGAAGTTCAGCTGCTTCTATCTTCACATAAACTGTGGGTACCTTGATTCCTATGAATTCACACTTCTCAGAAGGACCATGCTGATGTCTCAAGTCATGTCTCAGGGACCTGAGGCCTGCCTTCCCAGCCGCCAGGCTCATCTGACCATCTGCACAGGCAGTCTCCTCCTTTCCAACATATTTCGTGAGCTCTGACTGGACTGTGGTTTGGAATCTTTGCTTCACTCCCACGTGACCCATCAGGTACATCCATTTGCATCAGAGTGTAAAGCAATAGCGCTGGCTCGTTATGCAAGATACAGAATCATTCTTGGCATAGGCGAAGGATGGGGACAAGGTGGACCTTATGTTGGTGAATTGAACTTGAGATGTTCCACTGGGGTGAGACCAATTTTAATCATATTTGTTCTTCTTTATTTTTCCTTTCAATGGTGCTGTGGGCTGTTTTCATGGAACCCAGAAGAGAATTTTTTCTTATGGCCTAAACCCAGGCTAATGCTTCTGTATCTTGAGTATGTTGCTCAGATGGATATGGTAGGACTTATGATACCTATTCATGGATCCAAAAGTATCTTTAGATTTGGTTGTTAAGATGGTAGGAACTGTCAAAGTACTTAGAAATAAAGCAGCCCTTCCTTTGTTCTGAAAATGCAATTTGCCTCTTGGCACAGGCCTAGGTGCTCTTAAGTGATTATAGCAACCGTTTCTGCCCAGCCTAGATTTTGAAAACTAATCTTCTATGGAAAGCACCTATTTTCCTGTCTAATTTGCACGTCTTCTGTCTTCTAACCAGAGTGGCAGATGCTGCTGTAATGGGTCAGCCCCATGAAAGAAACCCCGATGCAGGTCTGAGCTCACCTTCTGCAAGTCAGCTTTCATCCTGTGTCCTTCAGAGAGTTAAACAAAGTCCTGTCTGAAACAAATTGGAGTGGCCCTCAATCCAGGAAGAGAATAGAGTCAATTCCTTTCAACCCAAGACTGAAAACCTCCCAATAATTCCTTGCTACCTTGTTTCTGCCTATAAACCTGGATTTTTTTCTCTGAAAATTTCTCATGAAATCACATCCTTCTCCCTCTACCCTACCCTGCTCTTATTACAAGCAGCTCTCTGCCTCTGATCTCCATGATAAGGGCCTACAGCACCATCCACAGGAAAAATAAATAAGATAACTGAAAAACCAGCCAACCAACAGGCTCAGGGGGCCTTTGGTGCTGAGTATTCTAACATTTACGCTTTTCCATGCCCACGCCTGGCAGAAGGCTGACCTTCTGGAGGTATCTGGAAGAGCTGAGTGAGTGCCTAAAAAGGTCTTTAGGGATCAGGGCTGACAGCAGTTCTCTGAAGCTGGATCTGACCCAGCCCAGGAGCAAGTCAAGGCTGAAGCTGGAGTACTGCTTGAGGAAGCGTCTTCCAGAGGGCAGTGTCCTGCTCAGTTCTGGCTGCCAGGCTCCCTTTAGGGTCCACAGGACACACTCTGCTCAGGAAATGGGCCAGAAAAGGAGGCTGATGCTAACAAGTAGTTCTTGGCATTTAGACTTAGGCTCTCAAGCACATGCAACCTAAAAGAGGTGAAACTCCTGAAATGCTGGATATTCTAGTATGTACTGAAAACCTGGCAATCATGATTTAGACAAGTTGCTACTAAGAATATGTGGATATTGGGAAGTGGATGTGGCTCAAGTGGGTGGGCTCCCGTTTACCATATGGGAGGCCCGAGGTTTGATTCCTGGGGCCTCCAGGTGAAGGTAAGCCGGCCCGCATGGCGCGGTGAGCTGATGGCCCGCGAGCTGAAGCTGCAAGATGATGCAACAAAGGGAGACAAGCCAACACAGAAAAACGCACAGCAAATGGACACAGCAAGCACAAGCAGCAAGGGGGGGATAAATAAAATAAATCTTAAAAAAAAAAAATATGTGGATATTACAAATACCACCACTAAAACTGTGGTGGAAATGCCACATACTATACAGATCCTTGCCCTGGACATAGTTCTATCAGGCTAGGCTTCCTGTAGAAAATCACTTAGGCTGTGTAATATGAGGGATACCAAATGCTATTAGCCCCCTGTATTAGCTAGCCAAAGGGGTGCTGATGCAAAATACCAGAACCTGTTGGCTTTTATAAAGGGTATTTATTTGGGGGTAGAAGCTTACAGTTACCAGGCCATAAAGTGTAAGTTACTTCCCTCACCAAAGTCTGTTGCCACGTGTTGGAGCAAGATGGCTGCTGACATCTGCAAGAGTTCAGCCTCCCTCTTCCTCTTAAGGCTCCGTGGTCCCAGATTCTTCCCGTATCAGCTATAGGCTGGGATAAGTTTCATCTCACTCCTGGGCTCGTTTCTCTCAGGGCTCAGCTGCTCTGTTGTCTCCACAAGATCAGCTGTAGACTATCAGGCTCTCTCTCTTCCCGGGGCCTCTGCTGTGTCTGGGGAGCTGTCTATTCCTCTGTGTTCTTCTCCTGTGTGTCTACTTCCCAGGGCTGCAGCATCCAAAACTCCAACTAACTTCTCTGCTGTGTGGTTTTCTTTGTGAGTCCCCGCCTACCAAGGGCTCAGGGACTCAATGACCTACTGATGTGGCCCAATCAAAGCCTTAATCATAATTTAATCAAGTAAAAGTGAAACCTCTGAATCCAAAACAATCTAATATGCCTAGAGTAATAGACCAGTTTACAAACATAATCCAATATCTATTTTTGGAATTTATAAACAATATCAAGCTGCTACACCCCCCAAATGTCCTTCCTTTTGTCAGATCACAGTACCTCAAAAGCTTGAGTCATTTATTTGGGCTAAAAGTCAAGGAAATCCACAATTAAAACACAGACTCATTACCCTGAAGGCTTATCACAGGAAGCCATAATCAAACCGTTGAGATTATTGGAAATTTAGTTTGTCTGAGTTGGCAGACAGATGCGGAGCCTGCTGCATGGAAGCTGGAAACCACCCAATTTTGAGGGAAGGTACTAGAATTCTCTGGAACAATCTGATACTATCTAAGGAAAAGAGGCAGTGGGAGCAATGAGGACCCTTGTGCTGCTGGGTGAGGAACTGGGGCTCTGAGGGAATGTGCTTCCTGAGCAGGTTCATTAAGGGTCAGGTATTTGGGAGGGGAACAGGGCCATCACTGTGTCACTGAGCACTGAGCCAGTGCTCAGGCTTCGCCCAAGATAACTGGTCTAGAATCCAAGTCTTGTGTCAGATTACATTTCCTCAACAGTGACCACAAAACCATCTCAAACGATTTTATATTTAAGTTTTTGAAAGAGTTATTTGTTACTTATGATTTTTGCATCAATAAATGTGATTGACTTGTGGTTTTCTTTTTGTGTGCAATCTCTCTCAGGTTTTGAAATCAATGTTACATTTCATAAAATAGTTTGAGGATTTTTCTTCTTTTCTAACTTTGGAATGATTTCAGCAGAATTCAATCTACTTTTAAAAGATTTGTTAGAATTTCCCTGTGAAACCAGTTGAGCCTGGGATTTTTGAAGAAATTCTTTGAAACCTTTTTCTGCTGCTTCTTTGGAAATCAGTCTGTTTTTATTTTCTCTCTCCTCTAGGGGTCAATTTTGCTAAATTATATTTTCCAAGAAAATTATATGTGTCATCCAGATTTTCAAATTTACTTTCATGAAGTTAAGCAAAGTAGTTCACTAAAATTATTTTAATTTAATCTATTTCTGTGGTTATTTCCCCCCAGTTATTTCTTATTTATTATATTAACACTTCTACTTTTTTTCTTTATCAGGTTAACTAATACTTCATGAATCTTTGTTTCCCCTGCCGCCACCCCCAAATCCAACCTATTTATTTATTTAACACTGTTTTTTTGTTTTCTTACTCAATAAGTTTGGCTTTCTTCTTTATTAATTCCTACTTTCTACTTTCCTTCTGTTAGTTTTTTTCTCCTTCTAATTCTTTTAGCTAGATTCTTGATTCATTTGTTTTTCTTTTTTAATTGATTTAAGTATTTAGAAGTAGATTTTCCTCTGTGTACTGCTTTAGCAGTATCTCACAGGATCTAACGTGTAGGAAATTTAGTGTTTTTGTTAGTTACTTTCTAGAAGTTC
Source organism: Cabassous unicinctus (assembly GCA_029593785.1). Lineage (NCBI taxonomy): Eukaryota > Metazoa > Chordata > Mammalia > Cingulata > Chlamyphoridae > Cabassous > Cabassous unicinctus. The sequence continues at coordinate 9,160 of JAQZBX010084560.1, read as the reverse complement.
TGCAATTTAGGTGTATAGTTCTTTTTAAAAATTAAAATTCTTTTAAGATAAAATTTTAGAATTTCTAGGTGGAAAAGAATTTTTTCTTTTTTCATGTACTGGGGTACCTCGTATGTGGGAAGCCGGCACTCAACCACTGAGCCACATCGGCTCCCCTGAGTTGGTTTTTTTTGTTTGTTTGCTTTTTTGTTTTTTAGGAGGCACTGGGGATTGAACCCAGGACCTCCCCTGTGGGATGCTGGTGCTCAACCACTGAGCCACATCAGCTCCCATAAAATAATTTTTATTATCTGATTTTAAAAATTATTTTATGGATTTATTGCATAGTAATCAGAGAATGTTTTCTATACTGTTTCTACTTTTTGGAATTTGTTGAGCCTTTCTTTGTGGCCTAATATGTGGTCATCTTCCTAAATGTTCCACTCTTTTTTTTTTTTTTTAAGATTTATTTTTATTTATTTATCCCGCCCTTACAGCTTGTGCTTTCTGTGTGCATTTACTTTGCATTTTTCTGTGTCTGCTTGTCTCCCTTTGTTGTGTCATCTTGCTGCACCAGCTCACCGCCGCCGCACAGGCCGGCTTGCCTTCACCAGGAGGCCCCAGGAACCGAACCCGGGGCCTCCCATATGGTAAACGGGAGCCCAACCAATTGAGCCACAGCCGCTTCCCTAAATGTTCTATTCTTGATTACTCTAAAAAATAAGAATAGTCTCTACATGTTGGGAATAGAGTTTGATACATATTAATCAAACCTATTATGCATATCATAAATTATATTATACAGGAATTCTATATTATGACTTTTATGTTTATTCACTTGATTTGTCACAGATCAGAGGAAGTGAAATTAAATCAGTATGTTTCTGTTTATAGAAATAAACAGAAATTTTATCTCCTATAATTTCAGGTTTATGGGATGCTATTGCTTTGTTAGCTGGAGCTTAGCTATTAATAACTGTTATATCTTCACTGTGAATCACTCCCTTTAGCATTATAAGGTGCTTTTATTGGTCTTGTTTAATCATTTTTTTGGCCTGAATTCCAGCTTACCTAAAATTAAAACCATGGCCTCTGCCTTCTTTTGGTGTTTTTCCCTTAATGTGTCTTTATCCAGCCTTTTATTTTTAAAATTTTGGCTTGATTTAGGTGGGTCCCTTGTATATAGACTTAGGTTTTGCTTGACGATTTAATCTGAAAATATTTTTCTCTTAATTGAATCATTAACCCCATTTGTATTTATTAATGCAACTAAGATACATTTAATCTTGGATCTGTTATATTATTTTATGTTATGATTTGCTTTTGGAGTTTTGTTTTTTAAGTCAACACACTTTTTGTTTTGCTTGCTTGTTTGCCTTTGTTTTTTATGTGTAGTCCTTTTGATTAGGAAAACTAATTATAACTTTATATGAGCTATCCTGGTAAATGTGTACTTGAATGTGCATTCTGTCATTGTTGAATGTATCATTCAATAAATATCAATTAATTCAAGATGTTTCATAGTGTTGTTCAGCTCTTTTATGTCTTTCTCATTTTTGTTCTATCAGTTGCTGAGAGGCATGTCAAAATCTCCAATGATGATTATGGAATAATCTATTTATCCCATAATTCTGGCATTTTTTGTTTTGCATGTACTTTGAAGCTCTGAACACATATACATTTGTGATTGTTATGTCTTCTTTATGTTATGTTGTCTCTTATGTTTGATAATACATACTTTTTGAAATCTATTATAGGTGATATCAGTATAGCCACTCCAGCCTTCGCATATTTCCTCTTTGCATGGTTTATCTTTTTCTGTCCATTACTTTCAACTTATCCGTATATTTATATTTAAATGTATTTCTTGTAGACAGTATATAGTTGGGTCTTGTTTTATTTATTCATTCTGGGAATCTGCCTTTTCATTGGAGCATGTAGTCCATTAATATTTAATGTAATTATTGAATCAAAAATATTTTTAATATATATATATATATTTTTGCTTTATTTATCCTTCCCTCCTCCAGATGGTTCTCTTGTCTGTCTGCTCATTGTTTTCTTGCCTTCTCCAGGAGGCACCAGGAGCCAAACCCAGGACCTCCCACATGAGAGGCAAGTACCCAACAGCCTGACCCACATCTGCTCCCTAAGGGTTGTGGCTTCTGCTGGCTTGTGACATCTGCTCGTTGTGGCAGGGGCAGCATCTGCTCATCTTGGTTTAGAAGGCACTGAGACCCGAACCCAGGACCTCCTATGTGGTAGGTGGGTGTCCAACTGGTTGAGCCACATCTGCTTCCCTCAAAAATATTTTTTCTTTTCTACTTGTCTTCTCTGTTTTTTTTTGTTCTGCTTCTTCTTTCCTTCCTTTTTAATCTTTTGGATTATTTGAATATTTTTTAGAATTACATTTTTTGCTACATTTCGTTACATTATCTTTTAATAGTTTCACTAGAGATCACAGTATATATCCATAACTTTTCACAGACTATTTAGATTTGTTAATATACTATTTCATATAAAATATAGATATTTGATAATGTATAGGTCCATATTCCCCCGGCCCATATTTTTTGTTAGAGTTGCAACATGCTTTACACCTACTTACATTATAGAACCCTCAAGAAAGTATTATATTTTTTGCTTTAAACTGTTACTTGGTGTCTTAGTTTGCCAGAGTTGCCATAATAAATATCATAGAAGGGTTGGAATCACTCTCTCTGTCTCTGTTTCCTCCTGTCTCCTTTAACTATATCCAAATTTCCTCTGCCTATAAAAATTCCAGTCATATTGGACTAAGCCCCACCCTGATTCTGTCTGGCCTCACCTTAACTAATAACATTTTCAAAGATTCTGTTTACAAAGGAGTTCATCTCCATGGGGCCAGGGGTTAGGACTTGAACATGTCTTTGTGGGGGGACATGATTCAATTGATAATATATAAAGGAAAAAGAAGAAAGAAATAGTATTTTGCATTTACTCAAGCATTTGCCATTTCCAATATTCTTCATTCTATTTTGAGGATCTGAGTTTCTTTCTGATATCTTTTCCTTTCATTCTTAACAACTTCCTTTAGAATTTGTTAGTGTAGATCTGGTGGTGATAAAATTTGTTATAGTGTGGCTCTGATGGTTATGAATTCTTTTCTGTTTTATCTGCAAAATGTACTTACTTCATCTTTTCTTAAAAGATATTTTTGCGGGGTATAGAAATTCAGGGTTGGCGGTTTTATCTTTCAGCACTTTAAAGTTGTTTTCCTATTTTCTTCTGGTCTCCATGGTTTCTGATGATAAGTCAGTTATTAATAGGACTATTGTTTCCCTATATGTGTTTTGTTTTCTCTTGCTGCTTTTAAGATTTGATATTTATCTTTCAACAATTTGAGTAAGATGTACCTCAGCATGGGCTTCTCTGTGTTTATCCTGCTTGGTGTTTGTTAATCATCTTCTATCTGCAAATTTCTACGTTTAATCAAATTTAGGAAAATTTTGGCCTTTATTTCTACAAATATATTTCTGCCCTGGTTTCCCTCTCCTCTCCTTCTTGTATTCCAATTATACAAATGTAATTTGTTTGATATCATTTAATAAATTTGAGTTAACAGGCTTGAGTTTCAGTTAAAATTTTTAAATATCTTTTTCTCTGTTATTCACCTTGGGTGATTTTATTGATCTACCTTGAAGTTCACTTAGTCTTTCCTCTACCACTACCATATCTATCCAGCTGTTAAATCTATCCATTGAAATTTTTATTTCAGAAATTGTATTCAGCTTTAGAATTTTCATTTAGCACAATTTTTTAGTTAAATTAATATTGATGCTTTACATGTTATGACCATGTATAATAGTATTCATAACAGAGCCACTGAGTATACCCTGAGTACATTTTTTTTTCTTGTACTACTTTCCCCTAGAGATAATAATTTATTTGGAATGTTTGGGTTTCATTCATCTGAGTTTTTATTCACTTAGTTTTATATCTACCTATCACTAATTCACCCTCTAACTTTTTTGACAGTACAATAAATCCCTCAATACATTCAGAATGATTAATATATTATTTTCATGTTTACTGGCTTTATTCCCCCTTGCAGTAGGCAGAATAATGCCCCCCTCCCAAAATGTCCCCATCCTAATCCCTGGAACTTGTGAATATGTTAACTTAGATGGCAAAGGGGAATTTGCAGATGTAATTAAGTTAAGGGCCTTGACATGGGAAGAATATCCTGGAATATCTGGGTGGTAATCACAGGAGTCCTTAAAAGGGTCAGAGAAAGATACGTGATAACAGAAGCAGAGTCATGGGGAGTGGGTGTAACTCAGTGTTTGAATGTCTGCTTCGCATGTACAAGGTACCAGGTCAATCCCCAGTACCTCCTAAAAAAAAAAGAAGCAGGGTCAGAGAGAGTTGAAGATGCAGTGCTGCTTGCTTTGAAGATGGAGGAAGGGGCCACAAGTCAAAAAATGTATGTGGCCTCTAAAAGCTGGAAAAGGCAAGAAAACCAATTCTCCCCTAGACCTTCCAGAAGGCATGCAGACCTGCCAATAATTGGATTTTAGCCCAGTAAGTCCCGTTTTAGACTTCCAGCTTCCAGAACTGTAAAACAATAAAGTCTGTGCTCTCTTAAGCCACTTAAGTTGTGGTATTGTTACAGCAGCACTAGGAATCCAGTACACCTCTGGAAGACACCCCGTCTGAAGTTCTCCACTCTCAGCTCTCTACTCTCTTCTAGTTGTTCTCTACGTAGCAGTCATCCTGTGATAGCCCTTGATGACCACACTGAAAATTCCTTTCTACCCTTCCTGTGTTAGACTTCTTGCTTCCTGGACTCCATTATTTTCTCATTTGGATGGGACATATCCTCTAGAATATACCGGAGCAACCATGCATAGGAGGTAAATTTTAGTGACTTTGCCTGTTTAAGAGTGTCTTTTCTACATCACGTTTGATTGACTTTTGGTCCTTAACCGTTAGTCTCTACTGCCTTTATTATGGAAAGATATTTACAAATAACAAAAAGAAATAAACTTATAAAGTTCCGTAAATAAGAAAATCCTAATCCATTTCTCTACCCAACCCAAGCAATAGAGGTTATATCTGCTTTTGTTTAGATTATGGTTTTGGGTCTGGAGTGAAATTGTATTTGTCTGCAGGTACCCCTTCCAAAGAGGAATCACCTCCCTCCCATTTCTTGAGGTGGATCTGGTCAATCACAGTGTCCTCCATCTGCCCAGAGGCAGTCAGAGGACTCAGGCAAGGCCAATCAAACTTCTCTTATGGAATTAATAGTTCCAGGGAAGCACATGTGGCTCCCATCTACCATATAGGAGGTCCATGGTTTGATTCCCAGGGCCTTCTTGTGAAGGCAAGCTGGACTGCAAGGTGAGCTGGCCTGAGCGGAGAGCTGGCACAGCAAGATGACGCAACAAAAGAAGACTCAGAGGAGAGACAACGAGAGACGCAGCAGACCAGAGAGCTGAGGTGGCGCAGGAGATTGAGCGCCTCTCTCCCACTCCAGAAGGTTCCAGCATTTGTTCCTGGTGCCGCCTAAAGAGAAGACAAGCAGACACAGAAGACACAGAGAATGGACACAGAGAGCAGATAGCGAATGCAAAAACAAGAAGGGGCCGGGGGTGGGGGGTGGGGAGAAATAAATTAAAAAAAAAAAAAGCAATCATTAAAAAAAAAAGTTCCAGAAAGAAATAAAGCCCTCAGTGCTGGATAGCTTCTGTTTGCCCCTCCAGATACACTCTGGGTCTCTTTTCACCCTGCTCTGCATCCTGTGAGGTTCCCTTGTTGTGCAGCTTCCTGTGGGGTTGAACCAAAGGGAGACACTGCCAGGAGATCAGGATCAGGGAGAGGGAGAGTTATGGGTTGAATTGTGTCCCCTCAAAAGATATGTCCAAGTCCTAACCCCTCCTTCTGCAGAATGTGACTTCATTTGGGAATAGGGTCTTTGAAGATCTGATTAGTTAAGGGGAGGCCAAACTGGGTTAAGGTGGGCTCTAATCCAATAGGACTGGTGTCCTTGTAAGAGGATGGATTTTGGGCACAAAGACAGACACAGAGAGGAGAAGGTCATGTGACGATAAAGACAGAAAGAAAGCCATGTGGAGAAGAGGCAGAGATTGGAATGATGTATCTATGAGCCAAGGAAAGCTACGGATTATTTCAAACACCAGATGTAGAAGAGGCAAGGAAGGATTCTCCCTACAGGTTTCAGATGGAGGATGGGCCTGCTGACACCTTGGTTTCAGACTTCCGGCCTCCAGACAATAAGTGTCTGTTGCTTTAAGCCACCAGGTATGTGGCACTTTGTTACAGAAGGCCTAGGAACCTAAGGCAGGGAGGACAGGGGTAGGGGTACTGACTTCCCCGCCTGCCCCTGCCAGATTGCGTGGGTTGTCAGTGGCCCTCTAACAAAGGCCACAGCTCCTGTCAGAAAGCCTTCTCCATACAGGCCTGCACTTTAGCTTTCAAGAAGGGCTCCTTCCCCTTGCCCCCTCAGGTCTAGGGATGGTAACAGGTCCTTGTGGATTAGAGCACCAAAGTAGTGTAATGTCCTTTGCTTGTTTTCTTAAAACCTGCAGTCAGCACTGAAAATAGCCCTTTTATTAAATCATCCTCACATTACCTCATTTGGAGTGTGCTATTTGTTTCCTGCTAGGACTCTGGTGGATACATCCTTTTTCCCCTGGAAGGAGGTGAGGCTGGGTTTGCTGGCAGCCGTCTTATCCATGGTGCAGAAGGAAGGTGAACAGAGACAAACAGAGCCAAGAGATAAAGATGGTATGGTGGTTTGGAGCTACGTCCCCCAGAAAAACATCTTCTTAATCTTAATCCATTCCTGTGGGTGTGAACCCTTGTAAATAGGACCTTTTGATGAAGTTACTTCAGATAAGGTGTGGCCTAGGATGGGTCTTAATTGTAGTACTGAAAGCCTTATAGGGAAGGTCACAGAGAGAAAAAAGCCACAGAAGCATCAGTCAGAAGCTGAAAATCAATGGAATCTGGAAGAGGAGAGGCCAGGAGGGCTACCATGTGCATTGCCATGCAACCAAGTATCATGGCAGCCAGTCCCAGAACACCAGCCTTTGGGAAGAAAGCATTGCCTTGCTGACACCTTGATTTGGACTTATCCTGGCCTCAGAACCGTGAGCCAATACATTCCCTTGTTTCAGCCAACCCATTGCATGGTATTTGCTTGAGCAGCCAAGGAAACTAAAACTGATGGGAACTGGTTCCATCCTTTAAGCACTTGGATTCAACTTGGCCTGCTCCTACTGTATCCTGCTCTTCCAGAAATGTGAACTAATAAATTCTCACTTTTCCATAAACTAACCGGTACAGGATCCATAAGATTCATGGTGCAGGGAACTCCGGGGAGCTTGCTGGCTGCCTGTGCAGCACAGGCATCTAGTTCTCATCTTGACTCTGGTATTATGGAACCAGTGGCAAGTTATGCTGTTTCTTGGTTTCTTTATCTTTAGTTCATTTTTTTCTTTATCTGTATAACAGCTTAATATTCACCTGCTGCTGCTAGCCTATCATGTACTATAATTAATTAAGGCCTTTGAAACACAATATAATAGTATTGTTTCGTGCCCAGGGTATTGGTGACATAGTTCAAGGTTTAAAAGAATATTATTGGAAAGAGTATTCATGATAGTCCCTCAAGAGATCTAGAGCATCACATTGAAATTTCTTATATGCCTCCATAGACTAGGAATTCTGAGTCTTAGAAAGAGAAGACCTGCAAGAAAAAATTAGAAAATGTTCTTCCTCTAGATCTCTGGGAAACACTGGAAAACTGAGTAGATTTACTTTGATTTATACCTGTGGCAGATACTGTTCTTCTTTACCATTCCTCCTCCTACCTTGTTAACAGAACTCTAATTGTGTTTGGAAACCACTATGCCCGGCCCCAGATTATAGGCTTCATAGGTCTAATGTACTCATTACAACAATGTTTCCTACTATTTTAGTCTCCCTTACAGCTAGGGATGGCCATATGCCCAGATCTTCACCTAACGAAAGTCTACAGGGATGGTTTTGAAGCAGGGGTTCTTAACAAGGGCTCCATGAGCTTGAATTGAAATTTAAAAAAACAAACAAACATGATTCTTGTGGGGACGTGTTGGTGCGGGTATGATATATTTATTAAATAATACACAGTATTGTGTGGACTTAGTAAGGGGTCCATGGTTTTCACCTGACTGGCAAAGGAGTTCATGGAACAAAAAAAGGTTAAGAACCCCTGTGGCACTGTTGACATTTGGAGATGGATACCATTGGCATGGGTCTGTCCTGTCTACTGTAGAATGTTTAGCAGCCTCCTTTGCAAGTATTACACTACCCCCCTGTCACGACAACCAGAAATGTCTCCAGACATTTCCAAATGTTCCCTGGGTGGTAAAATCACCCCCAGTTGAGTGCTACTGTTTGAAAGGAAAGCTCTTGTTTTGCTGATAAGAGGGAACATTTGTGCCTGGTACCTCTTCCTCCCCACTTCTTCCTGCCTTGAACAAGGATGTGACGATTCCAGCTTTGATACCATCCTGCAACCATGAGCCACTTAACAACAATCACCTACCCTTGGACTTCTTATTGCATAAGGGGGGAAACCTCTTGATATGCTTAAGTCAATATAACGAGGTTTTTCTGCACTTTTAGCCAAATTCACTTCTGATTGATAGTGAATGAAATATAGGATGGAGAGACACATGCTGCCTACTTCAGTAGGCATGCAACACAGGAAGTTGCAGGACATAATATCAATATTTAAAAGTCATCCGTATTTCTATATATTATCAACAAACGATCAGAAGTGGAAATTTTAAAATATTGTTGAACAATATTTAATACTGGAAATAAATCTGACAAAAGAATTGGAGGATGTGTACACTGAAAACTACAAACATTTCTAGGAGAATAGAGAGAGAGACCGTGTTCATTGATTGGAGGACATTATGTTGAGTGAAGCAAGTCAGACACAAAAGGACAAATACTGTATGATTGCATTATTATGAACCAAATATATTTTGTAACATATTATATGATTTAAAAAAAGGATATGTACCCAGTACATTTAATTGGAAAATGTATGTTTTTATTCAACTGTATTTCCTTTTTATTTTTTAATTATTGTTTATATTTTCAATTATTAAATGTACAAAATAAT
>JAQZBX010084559.1:0-13240 GCA_029593785.1 Cabassous unicinctus | reverse complement strand
TGATAAAGAAAAAAAGAGAAAAGACACAAATAAATAAAATCTGAAATGAGAAGGAAGACATTACCACTGACCCCATAAAAATAAGAGTGATCATAAACAAATACTTATCCAGAAAACTACAAAACATTGCTAAAGAAACTGGAGAAGACTTACATAAATGGAAGGACATTCCGTGTTCATGGATAGGAAGACTAAATATCATTAAGATGTCAATTCTACCAAAACTGATTTACAGATTCAATGCAATACCAATAAATATCCCCACAGCCTTTTTTACAGGAATTGAAAAGCCAATAATCAAATTTATTTGGAAGGGTAAAGGAAACCTGAATAGCAAAAAATGTCTTAAAAAAGAAGAACACAATTGAAGGACTCTCATTTCCTGACTTTAGGGCATATTACCTACCTTCAGTGATAAAAACAGCATGGCACTGACATAAGGACAGACAGATTGACCAATGGAACTTAATCAGGAACTCAGAAATTGACCCTCACATCTAGTCAAGTGATTTTTGACAAGGCTGTTAAGCCCACCCAGCTGGGCCAGAACAGTCTGTTCAACTTATGGTGCTAGGAGAACTGGATAGCCATATCCTAAAGAAAGAAAGAAGACACCCACCTCAGATCTTATACAAAAATTAACTCAAAATGGATCAAGGGCTTAAATATAAAAACAACCATAAAACTCTAGAAGAAAATGTAGGAAAACATCTTCAAGATCTTGTGGTCGGTTGAAGTTTCTTAAATATTATGCCCAAAGCACAAGGAACAAAAGAAAAAATAGATAAATGGGACCTCCTCAAAATTCAAAATTTTTATACCTCAAAGGACTGTCAAAAGGGTGAAAAGGCAACCAACCCAATGGAAGAAAATATTTAGCAATCACATATCTGATAAGGGTTTAATATCCATGATATATAAGGAGATCATGCAACTCGACAATAAAAAGCAAAGTATCCAATTTAAAAATGGGCAAAAGACTTGAAAAGACAACAGTCCCAAGAAGAAATACAAATGGCAAGGAAACACATGAAAAAATGTTCAACCTCACTAGTGAGTAAGGAAATGCAAATCAAAACTACAATGCAATAACATTTCACACCTATTAGGCTGGCTGCTTTGAAAAAGTCAGAAGACTAAATGTTGGACAGGATGTGGAGTGATAGGAATGTTTATTCACTTTTGGTGGGAATGTAGAATGGAACAGCCATTGTGGAGGACTGTTTGGCAGTTCCTATCAAAGTTGAGTATAGATTCGCCATGGGACCCGGCAATACCATTGCTAGGTATATAACAAAAAGAACTAAAAGCAGTGACATGAGTAGATATCTGCACATCGATGTTCATTGCAGCATTATTCACAATAGTCAATAATTGGAAACAATCCCGGTGTCCATCAACTGATGAATGGGTAAACAAATTGTGGAGTATACACACAATTGAATATTATGCAGTGATAAGAAGAAATGAAGTTGTGAATCATATGAAAACATCGAAGAACCTGGAGGACATTATGTTGAGTGAAGCAAGTCAGACAGACAAGGAAAAGTACTATATGATTGACCTATTATGAACTCAATATATTATGTGAAATATAAATACATTGTGTGAAATATGCATATGGGTAGAATTTTATATATAGGATCATTTTTCCTTGAAGCAAAACATATGTAAGTTAATATGACATAATGTTAATATCAGACAAAAAAATCCCCACATTATACTAAGTGTAGGAGACCAGATACAGAGTACTACATATTGTATGATTCTATTTATATAAAATGTAAATATAAATCAATTAATACAGTTGAAAGTTTGGTTGTTATGTAGGTGTAAAGAAGGAATGCTATGGGGTTTGGAGTCTTTCTTTTGGAGTAATGAAATTGTTCTAGAATTTTTAAGATGATGAATGTACAACATTGTGGTTATACTAAAAGCAATTGATTATATACTTTGGATGGAATAGCCAGAAATAGCAACAATGTACAGTGGAGGAAGCATAGAGAAATTGAGAGGTGAGGAATTGTTTTGTTTGTTTCTTTGTTTTTTAAGTTATTTTTAATATTGAAATAATGAAAATGCTCTAATAATGATTGAAGTGATAAAGGCACAACCATGTGATTAAAGCAAACATCATGGATTGTACAACTTGGAGGGCTTTTATCCTTTATTAATATGTATCAGTAAAATTTATTCAAAAGTAATTGATTAAACTTCCCAGATAAAAGGCAGAGATGATAGAGTGAGCCACATTTTCCTTTTGTGTCTGACTCATTTCGTTTAGCTTAATGCCTATTGAGTAGACCTAAGGCAGCTGATTTATAAATGGGATTGTGGCTTAAAAGGGTAGCCTGGGATGTAAATGACAGTTGAAAGAAAACTAGAGAATAATTAAGGTCTGAATAACATAGCGAACCCAGAGGTGGATGGGAATTGGGGTTAATATTACAAATACTAGCATATCCTAGTATATTCTAGAACAAATGTAACACAATATTTCTAGGTAGTAAGAATGTGCAGAAGCATGGGAACAATACAGTCAGTGTAACTATGGGCTAAATTTATCAGCAATACTATAATATTTTTGCATCAAAGCCAAAGATGTATTGAATTAATGAAAGGGAGGTATGGAAAAGTATACCAAATGAATGCTATAAATCATAGTAGTAATATTCTGGTGACATTATCTCATAATTTGTAACAAATGTTCCATAATGATGTAGTGTGCTGGTGGAGGGGTGTTGTAAAGGAATTTCACACAAGTGCATGATTGTTTTGTAAGTTCACCATTTCTCTAATAAAATTATATTTTTAAAAACCATGAGCTAACCTGTTGTCTGCAAGAGACATAATTTAAATGGAAATTTACATGTAGGTTTAAAGTTAAATGATGGAAAAAGAATAGCATGCAAGTAGTAACCAAAACTGAGCTGGGGTAGCTATATTAATATCTGATAAAGAGACTTTAACTCCAAAGCAGTCACAAAGGAAAAAGATGGTTATTATTTATTTATAAAACAGACAATTCACAAGATGTAATAATTATAAATATACATGCACATAATAGCAGAGAACCAAAACACATGAATCAAATACACATTTAAAGGGAGAAATTGACAGTTCTACATTAATAGTTGGAGATTTTTATATGCCACTGTCTCAATGGATAGAATATCTAGACAGAAGATCAATAAGGAAGTACAAGATTTGAATAATATTCTAAACCAACTAGACCTAACAGACATGTATAGAATATTGCACCAAATGAAAACAGAATAAACATTCTTCTTGAATATACGATCATTCTCCAGAATATACAATATATTATGTAATAAAACAAGTCTCTATAAATTAAAAAATATTAAACTCATACAGTGTATATTCTCCAACCAAAAAGGAAAGAAGCTAGAAATCAATAAAAGAGGTAAAAATGGAAAACTCACAAATATGTGAAAATTAAAAATATATACTTAAACAAACAATGGATTAAAGAGGAAATCACAAACAAAATTAGGTAATATCTTGATACAAAATAAAATGAAAATGCAATGTACCAAAATCTTACAGGATGCATTGAAAACAGTGCAATGACAGAAATTTAAAAAGAATGACTTCAAAACAGAAGTGGCACCATAATTGAGTCTTCAAAATGCCATTCCACCATTCTATCAATCCAGTTGTTTCAGGATGTTGGGGAACATGGTAACACTAGTAAACTCCATGTGTATGTGCCCATTCCTTCATATCATTTTCTGTGAAATGAGTTCCTTGATCAGAAGCAATGCTGTCTGGAATGCCGTAGTGGTGGATAAGACTTTCAGAAAGTCCACTGATGGTGTTTTTGGAAGAAGCATTGTGTGCAGGGAACACAAACACATATCCAGATTGTGTCTACTCCAGTTAAAACAAATTGCTGTCCCTTCCATGATGGAAGTGGTGTAATGTAATCAACCTGTCACCAGGTAGCAGGCTGATCACCTCAGGGGATGTTGCATATTGGGATATTGGGGACTGAGTGTGGGTCTTTGCTGCTGGCAGATTGGGCACTCAGCATGGCAGTAGCCAAGTCAGCCATGGTGAGGGGAACTCCATCATCTGGAAACAATACATAACCCCATCTCTATTTCCATGGCCTCTTTGTTACTGAGCCCATTGGGCAATGATAAGTGTGGCTGGTGAAAGAGGTTAATCATCAGCCACAGAGTGGGTCATCTTATCCACTTGATTATTAAAATCTTCCTCTGTGTAAGTCACCATCTGGTGAGCATTCATATGGGTCACAAATATTTTCATGTTTTTTGCCCACTCAGAAATGTCTATCCACATACCTCTTCCCAGACCTCTTTGTCACCAGTTTTTTAATCATGTTCCTTCAAAGTCCCTGACCATGGTTATTTGGGCTACATCCTCCTGTAACTTACTTGTGCCTTCAGGACCCACTCAAGCCCTATCTTGATATACCAGTTCAACTTTACTGCTGCTGTGGATGTCCAACTTTATGGTTTGGTGGGTCAAGCAATACCCAGCCCATGAGAGAAAGCTCAGGTCTCATGGTAACTTGGTGGCCCATGGTTAATCATTCAGTCTCTACTGAGGCCAGGAGCAGGCAAAAAGCTTTTTCTCAAAAGGAGAGTAGTTATCTGCAGAGGATGGCATGGCTTAGCTCCAAAATCCTAAGGGTCTGCATTGTAATTCTCCTATAGGGTCCTGCCAAAGGCTCCAGAAAGCATCTCTCTGCCACTGACACTTCCAGCACCATAGAATCTGCTGGATCATATGGCCCAAGTGTTAGTGCAGCTGTACAGCAGCCTAGACCTGTGACAGAGCCTCATCATGCTCTAGTCTCTAATCAAAACTAGCAGCTTTTCTGTTCACTCGATAAATGGGCCAGAGTAGCCCACCCAAATGAGGAATGGGTTATCTCAAAATTCCGAAGAAAGCAACAAAGTGTTGTGCCTCCTTTTCTGTCATTGGAGGGGCCAGAGGCAACAGTTTATCCTTTATCTTAGAAGGGATATCTCAACATGCCCCACACCACTGGACACCTAGGAATTTCACAGAGTTGAAATGCCCCTGTATTTTTTGGGGGTTTATGTCTCACTCTCTCTTATGGAAATGTCTTAGCAATAAGTGAAGAGTCATTGTTACTTCTTGCTCAGTAGGTCCTATCAACAGATCATCAAAATAATGGACCATTGTGAATTCTTGTGGGAGGAGAGAAAATCAAGTTCCCTGTGGGACCATATTATGACAGAGCTGGAGAGTTGATATACCTTTGAGGCAGTACAATGAAGGTATATTGCTGACCTTGCCACCTGAAAGGTTATGGTTTCTGGTGGTCATTAGTAACGCCAATTGAGAAAAAATGTATTTGCCAGATCAATAGCTGCATATCAAGTACCAGGTGATATGTTGATTTGCTCAAGCAATAATACCACATCTGGGATAGCAGCCATGATTGGAGTCACTCTCTGGTTAGGTTATGATACTCTACTATCATCCTACAAGATCCATCTGTATTATGCACATATCAGGTAGGAGAGTTTGTGTGGGATGTGGTGGGAATCACCACCCAGCATCCTTCAACTCCTTGATGGTGACACTAATCTCTGAAATCCCTCCAGGAAACTGGTATTGCTTCTGATTTAATATTTTACTAGGTAGGGGCCATTATGGTGGCTTCCACTTAACATTTCTTACCATGTTAGCCCTCACTCCACAAGTCAGGGATCCAATGTGGAGATTATGCCAGTTACTGAGCATGTCTATTCCAATTATGAAACCTGGAAATGGGGATATAACCAGAGAATGGCTCTGGGGACACACTGGACCCACTGTGAGATGGACCTGAACTAAAACTCCATCAGTCACCTGGCATTCATAAGCCCCTACTCCAACTGGTGAACCACAGTGACATTTTGGGTCTCCTAGAATTAATGTCCCTTGTGAGCCAGTGTCTGTTTATCAACCCAACTAAAATACATTTAATCCTCAAGTGTCTGATCATTTTCTGTACCCCAAAGCACAGTAACACTGGTAAAAGGCCAAGGTCTCCTTGGGTAAGGCTGAGAACAAGATTAACAGTACAGTTATTTGGCAGTAAAACAGAATCCTTCCCCAAGTGGACCCAGCCTTCTCTTCATTCAGGGGTCTCTGGGTCTGCAAACTGTCTCAAATCTGGGAATTGATTAAGAGGCTATGATTCTCTGTGTCAGTAATTCATTAGCGTTTTGTTCACACAACCTAGAACTCTTCTTCTTATACAGATCAAGTAGGAGTTTAGTAGACTGCCCATGTATTTCAACTCTAGGCACCCCATGATCCATTAGCCAATGACATAGCTCTATGATACTCAGACTGTTATTTTTTTGTTTGTTTACATTTATTACAGTCATAGTATTTCTTTCTTGAATATATTCCTTTTTATGATAATTTTTTAAAAAGATACTTAGATTACATAAATGTTATACAAAAAATATAAGGATTCCCATATGCCCCACTCCCAACACCTCCCTCACCCTCCCACATAAACATCCTTCATTAGTGTGGCATATTCATTGCAATTGATAAATGCATCCTGGGACTTTGCCATTAAGCCTGTACCATAGTTCACATTGTAGCTTACACTCTCTCCCACACAGTTCTGCATGTTAAGCTATGATATAAAATGGCCTATATCTGTTATTGCAATGTACTCACACTGTTTTGATTGCTGTTTTTGTGTCTGCCTTTCATTGTGGTAGCCATACCCACCTTGTCTTTGGTCATTAACTGCTGATACTTGACTTTTCCTTTCTTGATATCTAATCATCCCCATAATATTTAAAGAGTCTACTTTCATTACAGCAGTTCCTACAGTAACATCTGGACTAAAGAAAAGAGCACACATGGAGCTTTTCAGGGAAGATGGGGTTAGCCTTAAAATTTATTCCTCACAATCCTTATTAAAGGTGTGTCCTCTGGACATTCCTGTAGTGAGTGGGCAGGTCTTAAATGATAAATCCTTCCAGCATTCCAATTTCTTTAAGTCTTTGAATTCACTCTTTAACTGTATACAAAGGTAAATTGGGCATCTCAGCCTCAGACATTCTAGGCCATCTTTACATCCATGTTTTAGTCAGCCACATAACAAACTGTTAGAGCCCTTTCAAACCTCTCAAGCTACAGTGTTGAATCCAGAATTTCTGCTTCGTGGGCCCTAATCAATAAATTCAGCTTGATCTAACTTTATATTTCATCCACAATTATCCCATACTCTTAGTATCAATTCCTACACTTATTCCCCGATTTCTGTCTATTTAAGTAGGGAAACTCATTCAGTTCCTTTAAAGCATAGCGTACTTCCTCATGGTTCACACTTTGCACTTTGCCTATGGGGCTTCATTGTGATTTTAGTCTAGTAATAGGCCTAGAAGAGAGGAGGTGTGGTGGGAGTGAGCAAGAAGGATTAGAAATGAATGCCTTGCAAACAACTGACTTAAGGGCATTCTTTTGCATTTATTATTTTAAGATTTATTTATTTATTTACTTGCCTCCCATAATTTGCACTTGCTGTCTGCTAGTTGTGTGCTCATCTTATTTTTAAGAAGCACTGGAAACCGAATGCAGGTCCTCCCATGTGGGAGGGAGGAGCTTAAGAACTTGAGCCACCTCTGCTCCCAACATCCTCTTTTAAAAGAGTACAAAAGAAAGAGAGAAAAAAAAAAAACAAATCAAAACACAGGTTTAAGAAACCAACTGATTATACAAAGTTTTACTTGGGGAATTTACCAATGTTTGTTGTTTTGATGAATCTTGGACACCTACCTCAGCAGTAGAGCAGACCATTGAGGCCATAGATATTTGAAGTTATTTAGGAAATTAATTCTCTAAATCTTTATTCTTCTAAAGGTTTTGTCTTAAGGAAACTTTTTTTTTAATTTTTAATTTAAAAAAATTTTTTTTAAAGATACTTAGATTACATAAATCTTACCTAGAAATATAAGGATTCACATATGCCCCACTCCCCACACCTCCCAGGTTCTCTTACATAAAGAACATCCTTCATTAGTGTGGTAAATTCATTGCAGTTGATAAACACATCCTGGGGCCTTGCCAATGAGCATGGACCATAGTTCACACTGTATGCTACATTCTTTCCCACACAGCCTTGCATGTTATGGGATGATATAAAATAGCCTATATCTGTTGTTGCAATGTCATTCAGGGTGACTCCCATGTCCCAAAAAAAAACCCATATTACAACTCTTTTTCCTATCCCTGCCTCCAGATCTTACAGTGGCCACTGCCTCCACAGCAATATTGTAATTTCTTCCATTGCTAGAATCACAATATAACTATAGTTGAATACCAGTAAGTCCACTCTAGTCAATAGTTCAGTCCCCAATCCTGAGGATTCTAGGATGGTGATGTCCACTCCACCCCTAATTGAGAGGGAGCTTTGATGGATGAGACTCTCTTGCTTGCACTTGAAGGCTCTCTCATTTCCTTGGTATGGTGGTTGTCAATTCTCACGTCTTTGTTAGTTTTCCTGGGTGAGTCAATGAACTAGAGCATAGGTGTTGCCATTCTGCTGAGGCTATGGGCACAGCTGACAAATGGACAGCCCAAAGATTCCAGGCTCTTGGATGTACACCTACAAATTAAAGGACCAAGTATAAGTGTAAACAGAAGTGACAGGTGAACTATGTGTAGAGAAGCCATAACTGAGTCCAACTATGTCACTTCCAGGAGCACAAACAACAAAGTAGGGCCCACTGGCAAGACACCAAATTCTGGAGCTACCTACCCAGACCATAGGAACTGGAAGTCTCCAGAGCCCTCAGAAACCCCACCATTTGGGCGTAGTATACATTTTGGCAGTCTATGAGATCCTGCTGAGATGTGCATAAATGTTACCACTGGGATGACCTCCTGACTCACTTTGAACCCTCTCTGCCATATAAACTCTTTTGCCTTTACCTTTGGCCCCTTTTACTCAAGGTTTTTTTCCAGTTGCTTTCCTAGTTGGTGGTTCATAGTAATCCCTGGTTGCCAGGGAGTCTCATCCCTGTTAGTCATGTCCCACATGGGGGAGAAAGTAATGCATGTATATGCTAAGTTTGGCTTAGAGAGAGGCTACAAGAAAGTAAAAAGGCAGCCTACACAATGGGAGAAATATTTGGTAACCATATATCTGATAGGAGCCTAATATCAAACATATATGAAGAAATCCTACACCTCAAAAAAATAAAAATAAAAAACCATTTAAAAAATGGTCAAGCAACTTGAAAAGACACTTCTCTAAGGAAGAAATACAAATGGCTAAAAAGGACATGAAAAGATGCTCAACATCACTAGCTATTGGGGAAATGGAAATCAAAACTACAATGAGATACTATCTTACACCCATTAGATTGGAAGCTATTAAAAAACAGAGGACTGTAAGTGTTGAAAAGGATGTGGAGGAATGGGAACACTCATCCAAGGCTGGTGGGAATGTAGAATGGTCCAGCCATTGTGGAGGACAGTTTGATGGTTCCTTAGAATACTAGAATACTAACTATAGAACAGTCATATGATCCAGCAATTCCACTGCTGGGTATACACCCAGAAGAATTGAAAGCAAAGACACAAACAGATATATGTACACCAGTGTTCATAGTGGCTTATTCACTATTGCCAAAAGTTGGAATCAACTCAAATGCCCATCAGCAGATGAATGGATAAACAAAATGTGGTACATACACACAATGGAATATTACTCAGCTGTAAGAAGGAGCACTGTGCTAACACACGGAATAACATGGATGAATCTTGAGTACTTTATGTTGAGTAAAGCAAGCCATGCATTGAAGGATGAGTATTACCTGACCATAATGATATGAATTCAGAAAATTGAGAAGACTCAGAGACCTGTTGTCTGGAAGATATGTTTACAGAATATAGAAAGGGAGAAGAAGGTTGTGAGCCAATGCCCATATGGACATAATCTATGATAAGATGAAAGTGTGTTCATTGCACATTGAAGGGATATGACAGGAGGTTAGTGATATTATTGGGTTGGGAAGTACATGTTTGGCAGAAGGATAGATTGGGGATGGGGGGTTGGAAGGTCCAGGGAACTGGGGGTAGTTTTGGGAGAGGTACCAGGTGAACAATGGGGATTTGTGGGTATGTGGTTAAAAGTACAAAGTTGGGAATGCTCTTATGGCAATATGACAAGGAAGGGTTGCTGCTTTAGTGTTGGATCGGGGGCATTTGGGACAGGGTGCTCCTGGAGCAAGCTTCTAGGGAGTGTGTGAGTGATCATTTTGTCATAATGCGTTGTTTCAGTATGTGGAGACCTACACAATGAGCAAGAAGGAGTTGGACTCCCATCCTGGGGAGGACTGATATATTCTCAAACAGAGGGGTGGGAGTCTCTTGAGAGCATGGTTGGTTCCTAATAGAGGAAGACAAATCAGTGTGTAAAGACTTCAGTGTTGTTGCAAGTAACTATGAATCTTGTCATCAAATTAGTGAAGCTGGGGAGTCACCACGGGCCCTGAGGTGAGGGGAAAGGAGGAATAAAATATATGGAATAGGGGGTGTTTAGTGGGCACTGGAAGTGTTCTACATGATCTTTCAATGATAGACAGAGGCCATATTAACTACAATAAAAATTTATAAAAGTGAATGGTCTAAAATGTAAACCATAATGTAAACCATTGACCATGATTAGTAGCTATGTTTCACTATTTGTATACCCATTGTAAGGAAGATAATATCCAAATAATAAAGGCAGTATTATGGGAAGGGGGAAAACGGGGAGGATGTTTGGTATATGGGAGTCCCTTGTATTCTGTATGTGAATTTACTGTGACCTAAAACTTCTTTGAAAACAAAATGAAATAAAAAAGACACCTGGAAAATGAATGGAAGAAAATATCACTGTATATACAGGACACCAGATATTACAGTGATGAAAGGAAAAATGTAAAAAAAAATTGTTTTTAAAATTTTTCATTTTTTTCAATATCCCAATCTTTTAATTATTTTATTTTTAGTTTTTTAAATTTTTTATGTATTTTATTTCTCATATTTAAACCTATCATTATTATTTCATTTTCCAATTAATTTTATTTGGCTATTTAATTGGCTTCATTTATGAAGAAGCTTTGGATCACAGAAGGGCTTCAATTGGGTCAGGAGGTGATCATTGGTGTGGCATGTCAGTGATGGGGATACATGGGAGGAAGTTCATCTGGACATACACATAGGGTATATAAATATGTTCAAATGTTCACAGGGAAATGTCACAGTGGGTGGAGACTCACACAATAACCAAGAGAATATTGAATTCTTATCGTGGAGAGCTCTGCAACTTTCTCTCATGGAGCATCAACATTCCCCCAAGTGCAGGGGCAATGACTGTTGAAGGAGGATGATCCATTGATAGGCCTTTGATATTGATGGCTATGCTTATGAGCCTTTGCCCTTGAAATTGAAACTTAGCCTAGTGTTGTTGGTGCCTAAGAGTGGACTCCTGTGAAACTCTTTTGCATTTTCAACTTGCAAGATTGGTATTGGAAGGCAGATCCCTCAGGGCAGGAGGGAGTTTGGGCAGTGCATGCTGGAGTTTGGCTGGTTCCTGTCTTAGGGATGGGAGGGGTTCCTGACTCCCTGAGGCAGGCTGTTAGCTGGACAGTATAAGCTTTAGTTTGGTTGGTACCTAACCAGGGCTGGGAAGAGGTCCAGACTCCCTGGGGTAGGCTTGAGGTTGGGAAGTATGGGCTTTAGTTTGGATAGTAAAAGTCTCAGGGGTAGAAGGAGGTCTTGTCTCCTTGGGGCAGATTGAAGGCTGGGTGGTACAAGCTTGATATTGTGTGGTCTCCACAGTGTAAGTTACCACAGGTTTATCTGGCAAAGTCTCAGCAGAATTTAGGGTTCCGATGTCTCTGCTAATATCATCATCATTCCATATGTCTCTATCCCATTCCTCAGGGTTCCACTCCTTTCCAATCAATGCCTTCATTTTAATGGCAGAAACCCTGTGAGTTTGAGTTTTCAGCATCCTTTGTAACTCTGCTACTCATACAATGAGACACTGACTCTGGTTTTCTGAGATCTCAAGTCTGTGGTTGCATGAAACAAGATTTTCTTTCAGAGAATGCATGGAATTTTCACATCATTCATGCAGCATTTAAATTGCAAATTTGAAGTCTTTAGGTCATCCTTTTCTTTTGTAACTGTATTCAGAGTATCTAGGAGGAGCTAGCCACCATCATTGTACCTTTTTATTCCACAAAACTCTGTTAAGGTGTTGTAAACACTCTCACCCAGATCCTTGTCTATTATAAGCATGGAAGTAGGGGAATCCAGTGCTGATATTTTGCATATCTCCACTGTCAACTCATGCCATGGACTGTTAGTGGCCTCTTGATTATTGGAAAGGGAGTCATTAGCACTTTTAGACCAATTAGAGTAGAAAGCCAATTGCAAAACTCCAAGAACCACTTCAGAAATTCTATGTTTAATACTCTGTTTCTCAAGAACCAGTCCTGGTATCAATCTGTATTAGTCAGGTTTCTGCAGGGAAACAGAATCAATAGGTGATGTGTAAATATTATGATATTTTATAAAATTCTCTCACATGACCATGAGGATGCACAAGTACAAATTCCACAGGCAGGCTGTAAACCAGGGGCTTTGACGAAGGTCATTAGTGAGTTCCCAGAAGACATTGGCTGTACAAATTTGACCTGGAAAATTCTGTCTGAATGCTGAAATCACTTCCCTTTTTAAGGCATTCAACTGATTGGATAAAATGTCACTCATTGCTGATGGCAATTTCCTTGGTTGATTGTGGATGTAATTAGCCATCTATGCAATAAACTCACTGATGACTAAAGTCTGTAAATGTCCTTGTGTTACAATTATCCTAGTGCTTCTTGACCAAACAGCTGGGCAAAATTATGCAGCCAAGTTGACACATTAGCCTAACCAACATATGGTATGAAAGTTGGGGCTATAACTGATGGCCACAATAATTAGGGCATTTGCAACCTAGGCCACCACAAATAGGGTAAAGAAGAGGCAGAAAATGGTGGCTTGGAGCCCAGGGTCCTAGTGAAGCTCTGCAGGATGAACACCATCGCCTCTGTCTTAATCCCAATGGCCATGAGTGGAGCTGGATCATACTGGCAGAAGTCAACTCAGTCTGTAATTCTTCCTTTTCAGGACCAGGTATCTTTTATTTTTAACTAAAAAAAAAAAAAAA